>JAIEZT010000404.1:0-55210 GCA_019594935.1 Periophthalmus modestus | reverse complement strand
ATTTACACATGTTCAGGACAAACTGAAGGGGGCGCTACACACACAGAGTTTACCAGAAACTGGAAATCTGATCTGGTCTTCAGGAAAGACGGCCACAATTCTGTGAGGTTTTGTCTCCAGATCCTACGGAAAAAAGACAAAGTTAAACCAGACTGAACCGGGACTAAACCGGGACTGAACCGGGACTAAACCGGGACTTAACCGGGACTGAACCGGGACTGAACCGGGAACTAAACCGAGACTAAACCGGGACTAAACCGGGACTAAACCGGGACTTAACCAAGACTTAACCGGGACTAAACCAAGACTTAACCGGGACTGAGCCGGGACTAAACCGGGACTAAACCGGACTAAACCGGGACTAAACCGGGACTTAACCAAGACTTAACCGGACTAAACCAAGACTTAACCGGGACTAAACCAAGACTGAACCGGGACTAAACCGGGACTGAACCGGGACTGAACCGGGACTGAACCGGGAAACTAACCGGGACCCGGGACTGAACCGGGACTGACCGGGACTAACCGGAGACTAAACCGGGACTGAACCGGGACTAAACCGGGACTAAACCGGGACTAAACCGGGACTGAACCGGGACTGAACCGGGACTGAACCGGGACTGAACCGGGACTACTAAACCGGGACTAAACCAAGACTTAACCGGGACTGAACCCAAGACTTAACCGGGACTGAACCGGGACTGAACCGGGACTAAACCGGGACTTAAACGGGACTGAACCGGGACTGAACCGGACTGAACCGGGACTAAACCGGGACTAAAACCGGGACTAAACCGGGACTAAAACCGGGACTAAACCGGGACTGAACCGGGACTGAAACGGGACTGAACCGGGACTAACCGGGACTAACTAACGGGGACTTAACCACGACTTAACCGGGACTAAACCAAGACTTAACCGGGGACTGGAACCGGGACTGAAACCGGGACTAAACCGGGACTGAACCGGACTGAACCGGGACTGAACCGGGACTAAACCGGGACTAAACCGGGACTTAACCAAGACTTAACCGGGACTAAACCAAGACTGACTGAACGGGACTGAACCGGGAGAAGACTGAACCGGGACTGAACCGGGACTAAACCGGGACTAACCGGGACCCGGGACTGAACCTGGACTAAACTGACTAAACCGGGACTAAACCGGGACTAAACCGGGACTAAACCGGGACTAAACCGGGACTAAACCGGACTAACCGGGACTAAACCGTGACTTAACCGGGACTGACCGGACTGAACCGGGACTAAACCGGACTGAACCGGGACTAACCGGGACTGAACCGGGACTAAACCGGGACTAAACCGGGACTAAACCGGACTAACCGGACTAAACCGGGACTAAACCGGACTAAACCGGACTGAACTGAAACCGGGACTAAACCGGGACTAAACCGGGACTGAACTACTAAACCGGGACTAAACCGGGACTAAACCGGGACTGAACCGGACTAAACCGGGACTAAACCGGACTGAACCGGGACTGAACCGGGACTAAACCGGGACTAAACCGGACTAAACCGGGACTAAACCGGGACTAAACCGGGACTAAACCGGGACTAAACCGGGACTAAACCGGACTAAACCGGGACTGACCGGGACTGAACCGGGACTAAACCGGGACTTAAACCGGACTTACCGGACTTAAACCGGGACTAACCGGGACTAAACCGGGACTGAGAACCGGGACTGAACCGGGACTAAACCGGGACTGAACCGGGACTGAACCGGGACTAAACCGGACTAAACCGGGACTAACCCGGACTAAACCAAGACTTAACCGGGACTAAACCAGGACTGAACCGGGACTAAACCAAGACTGAACCGGGACTGAACCGGGACTAAACCGGGACTGAACCGGGACTGAACCGGGACTGAACCTGGACTGAACCGGGACTAAACCGGGACTAAACCGGGACTTAACCAGACTTAACCGGGACTAACCAAGACTTAACCGGGACTGAGCGGGGACTGAACCGGGACTAAAAACCGGGACTGAAACCGGGACTGAACCGGGACTAAATCGGGACTAAACCGGGACTAAACCGGGACTTAACCAAGACTTAACCGGGACTAAACAAGACTGAACCGGGACTAAACCAAGACTGAACCGGGACTGAACCGGGACTGAACCCGGACTAAAACCGGACTGAACCGGGACTGAACCGGGACTGAAACCGGGACTAAACCGGGACTAAACCGGGACTGAACCGGGACTGAACGGGACTGAACCGGGACTAAACCGGGACTGAACCGGACTGAACCTGGACTAAACCGGGACTAAACCGGGACTGAACCGGGACTAAACCGGGACTGAACCGGGACTAAACCGGGACTGAACCGGACTGAACCCGGGACTGAACCGGGACTGAACCGGGACTGAACCGGGACTAAACCGGGACTGAACCGGGACTGAACCGGGACTAAACCGGGACTGAACCGGGACTGAACCGGGACTGAACCGGGACTGAACCGGGACTGAACCGGGACTAAACCGGGACTAAACCGGGACTAAACCGGGACTAAACCGGGACTAAACCGGGACTTAACCAAGACTAACCGGGACTAAACCGGGACTTAACCGGGACTAAACCACTGACTGAACCGGGACTGAAACCGGGACTAAACCGGGACTGAACCGGGACTGAACCGGACTGAACCGGGACTAAACCGGGACTAACCAGGGACTGAACCGGGACTGAACCGGGACTGAACCGGACTGAAACCGGGACTAAACCCGGGACTGAACCGGGACTGAACCGGACTGAACCGGACTGAACCGGGACTGAACCGGGACTGAACCGGGACTGAACCGGGACTAAACCGGGACTAACCGGGGACTGAACCGGGACTGAACCGGGACTGAACCGGGACTAAACCGGGACTAAACCGGGACTTAACCAAGACTTAACCGGGACTTAACCGGGACTAAACCAAACGACTGAACCGGGACTGAACCGGGACTAAACCGGGACTGAACCGGGAACCGGGACTGAACCGGGACTGAACCGGGACTGAACCGGACTAAACCGGGACTAAACCGGGACTAAACCGGGACTAAACCGGGACTAAACCAGGACTAAACCGGGACTAAACCGGGACTGAACCGGGACTAAACCGGGACTGAACCGGGACTGAACCGGGACTGAACCGGGACTAAACCGGGACTAAACCGGGACTTAACCAAGACTTAACCGGGACTAAACCAAGACTTAACCGGGACTGAGCCGGGACTGAACCGGGACTAAACCGGGACTGAACCGGGACTGAACCGGGACTAAACCGGGACTAAACCGGGACTAAACCGGGACTTAACCAAGACTTAACCGGGACTAAACCAAGACTGAACCGGGACTAAACCAAGACTGAACCGGGACTGAACCGGGACTGAACCGGGACTAAACCGGGACTGAACCGGGACTGAACCGGGACTGAACCGGGACTAAACCGGGACTAAACCGGGACTGAACCGGGACTGAACCGGGACTGAACCGGGACTGAACCGGGACTAAACCGGGACTGAACCGGGACTGAACCTGGACTAAACCGGGACTAAACCGGGACTGAACCGGGACTAAACCGGGACTGAACCGGGACTAAACCGGGACTGAACCGGGACTAAACCGGGACTGAACCGGGACTGAACCGGGACTGAACCGGGACTGAACCGGGACTAAACCGGGACTAAACCGGGACTGAACCGGGACTAAACCGGGACTGAACCGGGACTGAACCGGGACTGAACCGGGACTGAACCGGGACTGAACCGGGACTAAACCGGGACTAAACCGGGACTAAACCGGGACTTAACCAAGACTTAACCGGGACTTAACCGGGACTAAACCAAGACTGAACCGGGACTGAACCGGGACTGAACCGGGACTAAACCGGGACTGAACCGGGACTGAACCGGGACTGAACCGGGACTAAACCGGGACTAAACCGGGACTAAACCGGGACTAAACCGGGACTAAACCGGGACTATACTTAGACTCACCTTGATGTCAGAGTGGAACATGGGCCAGCAGTGGCAGCAGTTGTGAGCTTTCGACGGCCTAAAGTAAAACAGAGACCAAGTCAGAACTGAACCAGGTCTAAACCAGGTCTAAACCAGTACTGAACCGGGACTGAACCAGGACTAAAAAGGAATGATTTGAAGAGGTCCTCACCAGAGTCCGTGGATGGTCCAGTTGTTGACGTTTGGAGGAATTTTACACAGAGTTTCTTCATGTAAAATCTAAAAAAAAAACATTTTAAATCAGTCCTATTGAGGTTGTGTCTCTATGGTTCTCATCTCTGTGGATCATTCTGATTTAAACATTTTAAATCACAATATTCATCTAAAACCACTTCAGAAAACTGCAGTGTCCAGTGGAGCCGACGTCGCCGTAAACGTCGGGACAATAAAGAGTCGTGCAGCTGCAGCGCCCCCTGTGGACAGACACGTCACAGCAGCACGTTTTTACATTAGGACCAAAATGACGACGCGACGCTGCAGAATCAACGAGTATCAACGATTAAGAAAATAAAACTGGAGAAAGAAGAGCGGACGACACAGGGGGCGGGGCACAGGGGGCGTGTCCCAGGGGGCGTGTCACAGGGGGCGTGTCTCTCTCTATCAGCTATATATACGTATATACATCATACATACATATATATATGGACTGAGATGTCTGGTGTGTTCCTGCCGTCGTCCTCGTTCGGGGTCACTGCTCCGATCACATTTATGTGTCGTGTAGTATCAGATTGTTTGAGTTCAGACCTGACAGAAGCTCCCGGGCCACTGCAGCGTGAAGAGCATGCACTTCCACCCACAGTGTAGTCCGCCATCTTTGGAGTCCTGTCCGCCATCTTTGTAGTCCCATTGGGCTCCTGTGAGGGGGGTGTAAAGGAGCAGAGCAGCCACCAGAGGGAGCAACAGCATCTGATGAAATATAAGATCATTATAACCAGGTCTAAACCAGGACTAAACCAGGTCTAAACCAGGTCTAAACCAGGTCTAAACCAGGTCTAAACCAGGTCTAAACCGGGACTAAACCGGGACTAAACCAGGTCTAAACCAGGACTAAACCAGGACTAAACCGGGACTAAACCGGGACTAAACCGGGGACTAAACCGGGTCTAAACCGGACTAAAACCAAACTAAACCGGGACTAAACCGGGACTAAACCGGGACTAAACAGGACTAAAACCGGGACTAAACCGGGACTAAACCGGGACTAAACCAGGACTAAACCAGGACTAAACCAGGACTAAACCGGGACTAAACCGGGACTAAACCGGGTCTAAACCAGGACTAAACCGGGACTAAACCAGGACTAAACCAGGACTAAACCAGGACTAAACCAGGTCTAAACCAGGACTAAACCAGGACTAAACCAGGTCTAAACCAGGTCTAAACCAGGTCTAAACCAGGACTAAACCGGGACTAACCCGGGACTAAACCAGGACTAAACCGGGTCTAAACCAGGTCAAACCAGGACTAAACCAGGACTAAACCGGGACAACGGAACCAGGTCTAAACCGGGACTAAACCGGGACTAAACCGGGACTAAACCAGGACTAAAGGACTAAACCAGGACTAAACCAGGACTAAACCAGGTCTAAAAACCAGGTCTAAACAGGTCTAAACCAGGACTAAACAGGACTAGGGACTAAACCAGGACTAAACCAGGTCTAAACCAGGTCTAAACCCCAGGACTAAACCAGGACTAAACCAGGACTAAACCAGGACTAAACTAAACCAGGACTAAACCAGGACTAAACCAGGATTAAAGGACTAAACCAGGACTAAACCAGGTCTAAACAGGACTAAACCAGGAGGACTAAACCAGGACTAAACCAGGACTAAACCAGGACTAAAACCAGGACTAAACCAGGTCTAAACCAGGACTAAACCAGGACTAAACCAGGACTAAACCAGGACTAAACCAGGACTAAAAAACCAGGTCTAAACCAGGACTAAACCAGGTCTAAACCAGGTCTAAACCAGGTCTAAACCAGGACTAAACCAGGACTAAACCAGGACTAAACAGGACTAAACCAGGACTAAACCAGGACTAAACCAGGTCTAAACCAGGACTAACCGAGGACTAAACCAGGACTAAACCAGGACTAACCAGGTCTAAACCAGGACTAAACGAGGACTAAACCAGGACTAAACCAGGACTAAACCAGGACTAAACCAGGACTAAACCAGGACTAAACCAGGTCTAAACCAGGTCTAAACCAGGACTAAACCAGGACTAAACCAGGACTAAACCAGGTCTAAACCAGGACTAAACCAGGACTAAACCAGGACTAAACCAGGACTAAACCAGGTCTAAACGAGGACTAAACGAGGACTAAACCAGGACTAAACCAGGACTAAACCAGGACTAAACCAGGACTAAACCAGGTCTAAACCAGGTCTAAACCAGGACTAAACCAGGACTAAACCAGGACTAAACCAGGTCTAAACCAGGACTAAACCAGGACTAAACCAGGACTAAACCAGGTCTAAACCAGGACTAAACCAGGACTAAACCAGGATTAAACCAGGACTAAACCCAGGTCTACAACCAGGGACTAAACCAGGATTAAACCAGGACTAAACCAGGTCTAAACCAGGACTAAACCAGGACTAAACCAGGTCTAAACCAGGTCTAAACCAGGACTAAACCAGGACTAAACCAGGACTAAACCGGGACTAAACCGGGACTAAACCGGGACTAAACCGGGACTAAACCGGGACTAAACCGGGTCTAAACCAGGACTAAACCAGGACTAAACCAGGACTAAACCAGGACTAAACCAGGACTAAACCGGGTCTAAACCGGTCTAAACCGGGACTAAACCGGGACTAAACCGGGACTAAACCGGTCTAAACCGGGACTAAACCGGGTCTAAACCGGGGTCTAAACCGGGACTAAAAACCAGGACTAAACCAGGACTAAACCAGGTCTAAACCAGGACTAAACCAGGTCTAAACCAGGTCTAAACCGGACTAAACCAGGTCTAAACCAGGACTAAACCAGGTCTAAACCAGGACTAACCAGGACAGGACTAAACCAGGACTAAACCAGGACTAAACCAGGACTAAACCAGGTCTAAACCAGGTCTAAACCAGGACTAAACCAGGACTAAACCAGGTCTAAACCAGGACTAAACCAGGACTAAACCAGGACTAACCAGGACTAAACCAGGTCTAACCAGGACTAAACCAGGACTAAACCAGGACTAAACCAGGTCTAAACCAGGTCTAAACCAGGACTAAACCAGGACTAAACCAGGACTAAACCAGGACTAAACCAGGTCTAAACCAGACTAAACCAGACTAAACCAGGACTAAACCAGGTCTAAACCAGGACTAAACCAGGACTAAACCAGGACTAAACCAGGACTAAACCAGGTCTAAACCAGGACTAAACCAGGACTAAACCAGGACTAAACCAGGTCTAAACCAGGTCTAAACCAGGACTAAACAGGGACTAAACCAGGACTAAACCAGGACTAAACCAGGTCTAAACCAGGACTAAACCAGGACTAAACCAGGACTAAACCAGGACTAAACCAGGTCTAAACCAGGTCTAAACCAGGACTAAACCAGGACTAAACCAGGTCTAAACCAGGACTAAACCAGGACTAAACCAGGACTAAACCAGGTCTAAACAGGACTAAACCAGGACTAAACCAGGACTAACCCGGTCTAACCCAGGACTAAACCAGGTCTAAACCAGGTCTAAACCAGGGACTAAACCAGGACTAAACCAGGTCTAAACCAGGACTAAACCAGGACTAAACCAGGACTAAACCAGGTCTAAACCAGGACTAAACCAGGACTAAACCAGTCTAAACCAGTCTAAACCAGGACTAAACCAGGACTAAACCAGGACTAAACCAGGACTAAACCAGGACTAAACCAGGTCTAAACCAGGACTAACCCAGGACTAAACCAGGACTAAACCAGGTCCAGGACTAAACCAGGACTAAACCAGGACTAAACCAGGTCTAAACAGGTCTAAACCAGGACTAAACCAGGACTAAACCAGGTCTAAACCCAGGACTAACAGGACTAAACCAGGACTAAACCAGGTCTAAACCAGGACTAAACCAGGACTAAACCAGGACTAAACCAGGTCTAAACCAGGACTAAACCAGGTCTAAACCAGGTCTAAACCAGGACTAAACCAGGTCTAAACCAGGTCTAAACCAGGACTAAACCAGGACTAAACCAGGACTAAACCAGGACTAAACCAGGACTAAACCAGGTCTAAACCAGATCCAGAAACCAGGACTAAACCAGGACTAAACCAGGACTAAACCAGGACTAAACCAGGACTAAACCAGGACTAAACCAGGTCTAAACCAGGACTAAACCAGGACTAAACCAGGTCTAAACCAGGTCTAAACCACCAGATCTAAACCAGGACTAAACCAGGACTAAACCAGGTCTAAACCAGGACTAAACCAGACTAAACCAGGACTAAACCAGGACTAAACCAGGTCTAAACCAGGACTAAACCAGGACTAAACCAGGACTAAACCAGGTCTAAACCAGACTAAACCCAGGTCTAAACCAGGTCTAAACCAGGACTAACCAGGTCTAAACCAGGACTAAACCAGGACTAAACCAGGACTAAACCAGGTCTAAACCAGGACTAAACCAGGACTAAACCAGGACTAAACCAGGTCTAAACCAGGACTAAACCAGGTCTAAACCAGGTCTAAACCAGGACTAAACCATGTCTAAACCAGGACTAAACCAGGACTAAACCAGGACTAAACCAGGTCTAAACCAGGACTAAACCAGGACTAAACCAGGTCTAAACCAGGACTAAACCAGGACTAATCCGGGTGTAACCAGGTCTTACCTCAGTCGCAGTACTCAGTGGTAGTACTCAGTGGCAGTACTCAGTGGCAGTACTCAGTCGCAGTACTCAGTGGTAGTACTCAGTGGTAGTACTCAGTCGCAGTACTCAGTGGTAGTACTCAGTGGTAGTACTCAGTCGCAGTACTCAGTGGTAGTACTCAGTGGCAGTACTCAGTCGCAGTACTCAGTGGTAGTACTCAGTGGTAGTACTCAGTCGCAGTACTCAGTGGTAGTACTCTCAGTCGCAGTACTCAGTGGTAGTACTCAGTGGTAGTACTCAGTCGCAGTACTCAGTGGTAGTACTCAGTGGTAGTACTCAGTCGCAGTACTCAGTGGTAGTACTCAGTCGCAGTACTCGGTTGCAGTAAACAGCTTTAGTTCCTGAACGGTTCTGATGGAGAAGTAAAAGTGAAGTATTTATTTTAGTTGAGTAGAAAGAGGAACATGCACAGCTGCACTTGAGCGTTCAACTTACAGTAAGAGTTTAACCCCTGAGCCGCGCAGGTCTGAGCCGCGCGGGTCCGAGCCGCGCGGGTCCGAGCCGTACAGGTCCGAGCCGTACAGGTCTGAGCCGTGCGGGTCCGAGCCGTACAGGTCCGAGCCGTACAGGTCTGAGCCGCGCGGGTCCGAGCCGTACAGGTCCGAGCCGTACAGGTCTGAGCCGCGCGGGTCCGAGCCGCACGGGTCCGAGCCGTACAGGTCCGAGCCGTACAGGTCTGAGCCGTGCGGGTCCGAGCCGTACAGGTCCGAGCCGCGCGGGTCCGAGCCGTACAGGTCCGAGCCGTACAGGTCTGAGCCGTCGCAAACACATCTGTCCACTGGACCACACATTTTCGAGTGAAGACGTCTGTGAATCCGAGCCACTTCTTCACTTCTCGCCAATTCAAAAAAACAGGACAACAGGGAATCTGACCCCAGAAGGAAAAGTGTAACTGCTCCTCAGTGTCTGAAAATCTTCAGACAATTTTCAGACAGTTTGAGATTCTGGTCTTTTTCAAACCTACAAACACTTTAAGACAAAAACTGGTTCAGCCAAAGAACAAAACCCCGAGACACAAACAAAGTGAAGAGTCGACTCCATCAGTGAAGAGAAGAGAGAAAGAGCAGCACACGGGAGAAACTCAACAGACAAAAGAGAAAGAACCAACACGAGAGAGAGCAGCTCAGGACACAGTCTGATGTTCATCTACATCTCAAAAACACTCACCTCCTCTGAAGAGAGTGAAGTTCAGATCTGAGCCAGAGAAAAGAAATGCTCCTGCTGCTCCTCCTGCTGCTCCTCCTGCTGCTCCTCCTGCTGCTCCTCCCGCTGCTCCTCCCGCTGCTCCTCCCGCTGCTCCTCCTGCCTCTCCTCCCGCCGCTCTCCGCCGCTCCTCCCCGCCGCTCCTCCTGCCGCTCCTCCTCCCTGCTCCTCCTGCCGCTCCTCTTCCCGCTCCTCCCGCTGCTCCTCCCGCTGCTCCTCCTCCCTCTCCTCCCGCCTCTCCTCCCGCCGCTCCTCCCGCCGCTCCTCCTCCCTGCTCCTCCTGCCGCTCCTCCTCCCGCTCCTCCTGCTGCTCCTCCCGCTGCTCCTCTTGCTGCTCCTCCCGCTGCTCCTCTTGCTGCTCCTCCCGCCTCTGCTCCCGCTGCTGCTCCTCCTGCCGCTCCTCCCGCTGCTCCTCCCGCTGCTCCTCCCGCTGCTCCTCCCGCTGCTCCTCCTGCTGCTCCTCCCGCTGCTCCTCCCGCCGCTCCTCCCGCCGCTCCTCCCGCCGCTCCTCTTGCTGCTCCTCCCGCCGCTCCTCCCGCTGCTCCTCCCGCTGCTCCTCCCGCTGCTCCTCCTGCTGCTCCTCCTGCTGCTCCTCCTGCTGCTCCTCCTGCTGCTCCTCCTGCTGCTCCTCCTGCTGCTCCTCCTGTCCCGCTGCAGTTTGTTCGTGTACAGATCTGTTTCCTGTGATAATACGACTTGAACCTGACTTTTTGAAGATTCCTCCAGACGTTCCTCTGTTTAGTGTTTGATCCACAGACTGAAGATGAGGCAGAGCAGCAAAACCACACAAACTAAACAAAGCAGCGCCTCCTGCCCCGGAGGAGAACAAGGCAACAGGCTTTCTGCCAAAAAACACTCCCACAAACTCAACCCAAAGGCCCCAAGGCAAAACAGACTAATGAAAAGTTCACCTCCCACAAAGAGTCAGAGTTTACAGAGAACGAAAGACATAAAACTCACAAAACAACTAATCAGACCAGAAGTCGTCATAAAAGTGACAAAAGAGAAGAGTCAGAGTCAAACCCTTTGAGTCAAGTACTTCACCGGAGCACAGGACACGTGTGAGCAGAGGTTTAGTCCTGGTCTAGTCCTGGTTTAGACCTGGTTTAGACCTGGTTTAGTCCTGGTTCAGTCCTGGTTTAGACCTGGTCTAGACCTGGTTTAGACCTGGTCTAGACCTGGTTTAGACCTGGTTTAGTCCTGGTTTAGACCTGGTTTAGACCTGGTTCAGTCTTGGTCTAGTCCTGGTTTAGACCTGGTTTAGACCTGGTTTAGTCCTGGTTTAGTCCTGGTTTAGTCCTGGTTTAGTCCTGGTTTAGTCCTGGTTTAGTCCTGGTTTAGTCCTGGTTTAGTCCTGGTTTAGACCTGGTTTAGACCTGGTTTAGTCTTGGTCTAGTCCTGGTTTAGTCCTGGTTTAGACCTGGTTTAGACCTGGTTTAGTCCTGGTTTAGTCCTGGTTCAGACCTGGTTTAGTCCTGGTTCAGTCCTGGTTCAGTCCTGGTTTAGACCTGGTTTAGACCTGGTTTAGACCTGGTTTAGACCTGGTTTAGACCTGGTTTAGTCCTGGTTTAGACCTGGTTTAGTCCCGGTTCAGTCCCGGTTTAGTCCCGGTTCAGTCCCGGTTCAGTCCCGGTTCAGTCCCGGTTCAGTCCCGGTTCAGTCCCGGTTTAGACCTGGTTTAGTCCTGGTTTAATCCTGGTTTATTCCTGGTTCAGACCTGGTTCAGACCTGGTTCAGACCTGGTTTAGACCTGGTTTAGACCTGGTTTAGACTTGGTTTAGACCTGGTTTAGACCTGGTTTAGTCTTGGTTCAGTCCTGGTTCAGTCCTGGTTCAGTCCTGGTTTAGACCTGGTTTAGACCTGGTTTAGACCTAGTTTAGACCTGGTTTAGACCTGGTTTAGTCCTGGTTTAGTCCTGGTTTAGACCTGGTTTAGACCTGGTTTAGACCTGGTTTAGACCTGGTTTAGTCCTGGTTCAGACCTGGTTTAGACCTGGTTTAGACCTGGTTTAGACCTAGTTTAGACCTGGTTTAGACCTGGTTTAGTCCTGGTTTAGTCCTGGTTTAGTCCTGGTTTAGTCCTGGTTTAGTCCTGGTTTAGTCCTGGTTTAGTCCTGGTTTAGTCCTGGTTTAGACCTGGTTTAGACCTGGTTTAGTCTTGGTCTAGTCCTGGTTTAGTCCTGGTTTAGACCCTGGTTTAGACCTGGTTTAGTCCTGGTTTAGTCCTGGTTCAGACCTGGTTTAGTCCTGGTTCAGTCCTGGTTCAGTCCTGGTTTAGACCTGGTTTAGACCTGGTTTAGACCTGGTTTAGACCTGGTTTAGACCTGGTTTAGTCCTGGTTTAGACCTGGTTTAGTCCCGGTTCAGTCCCGGTTTAGTCCCGGTTCAGTCCCGGTTCAGTCCCGGTTCAGTCCCGGTTCAGTCCCGGTTCAGTCCTGGTTTAGACCTGGTTTAGTCCTGGTTTAATCCTGGTTTATTCCTGGTTCAGACCTGGTTCAGACCTGGTTCAGACCTGGTTTAGACCTGGTTTAGACCTGGTTTAGACTTGGTTTAGACCTGGTTTAGACCTGGTTTAGTCTTGGTTCAGTCCTGGTTCAGTCCTGGTTCAGTCCTGGTTTAGACCTGGTTTAGACCTGGTTTAGACCTAGTTTAGACCTGGTTTAGACCTGGTTTAGTCCTGGTTTAGTCCTGGTTTAGTCCTGGTTTAGACCTGGTTTAGACCTGGTTTAGACCTGGTTTAGTCCTGGTTTAGTCCTGGTTCAGACCTGGTTTAGACCTGGTTTAGACCTGGTCTAGTCCTGGTCTAGTCCTGGTTCAGTCCTGGTTCAGTCCTGGTTCAGTCCTGGTTCAGTCCTGGTTTAGTCCTGGTTCAGTCCTGGTTCAGTCCTGGTTCAGACCTGGTTTAGACCTGGTTTAGACCTGGTTCAGTCCTGGTTCAGTCCTGGTTCAGTCCTGGTTTAGACCTGGTTCAGTCCTGGTTCAGTCCTGGTTCAGTCCTGGTTTAGTCCTGGTTTAGTCCTGGTTTAGTCCTGGTTCAGAGCTGGTTTAGTCTTGGTCTAGTCTTGGTCTAGTCCTGGTCTAGTCCTGGTCTAGTCCTGGTCTAGTCCTGGTCTAGTCCTGGTCTAGACCTGGTTTAGACCTGGTTTAGACCTGGTTTAGACCTGGTTTAGACCTGGTTTAGACCTGGTTTAGACCTGGTTTAGACCTGGTTTAGTCTTGGTCGAGTCCTGGTTTAGACCTGGTTTAGACCTGGTTTAGACCTAGTTTAGACCTGGTTTAGACCTAGTTTAGACCTGGTTTAGACCTGGTTTAGACCTGGTTTAGACCTGGTTTAGTCCTGGTTTTTGTCCTGGTTTAGACCTGGTTTAGACCTGGTTTAGACCTGGTTTAGACCTGTATTAGACCTGGTTTAGACCTGGTTTAGACCTGGTTTAGACCTGGTTTAGTCCTGGTTTAGTCCTGGTTTAGACCTGGTTTAGACCTGGTTTAGTCCTGGTTTAGTCCTGGTTTAGTCCTGGTTTAGTCCTGGTTTAGTCCATGTTCACAAACTGTGCCTGAGTTTTACTGATTTAGTTTTGCTAAGAAGAACTAGCAAGCTAACGCGCACTTCCTGATCTCATTTGTTTTCACAGATGTCCCGCAGACTGGTCTTTAACTGTGTTCCATTCTGATCTTATTTTGAAAAGTTTCATTTTATTGGAGTGACTTCCTGTTTGATCTGGAGCACGTCGGCTCAGGCTCAGGTCCAGACCAGGTCTATATCAGGCCCAAGTCTGGATCTGGTCCAGGTCTAGTCCGGTTAGAGTTCAGGTTTAGTCCAGGCGAAGTCCACGAGTCCTGAGAGAGCAGACATGAACCACCTACGGGTAAGAAATGAAATATTTAACCAGAACTAAACCAGGACTAAACCAGAACTAAACCAGGACTACACCAGGACTACACCAGGACTACACCAGGACTAAACCAGGACTACACCAGGACTAAACCAGGTCTACACCAGGACTACACCAGGACTACACCAGGACTACACCAGGACTAAACCAGGACTAAACCAGGACTAAACCAGGTCTAAACCAGGACTACACCAGGACTACACCAGGACTACACCAGGACTACACCAGGACTAAACCAGGTCTAAACCAGGACTACACCAGGACTAAACCAGGTCTACACCAGGACTACACCAGGACTAAACCAGGACTACACCAGGTCTAAACCAGGACTACACCAGGACTACACCAGGTCTACACCAGGTCTAAACCAGGACTACACCAGGACTACACCAGGACTACACCAGGTCTAAACCAGGATTAAACCAGGACTACACCAGGACTACACCAGGACTACGCCAGGACTACGCCAGGACTACGCCAGGACTAAACAAGGATTAAACCAGGACTACACCAGGACTACACCAGGACTACACCAGGACTAAACCAGGTCTAAACAAGGACTAAACCAGGACTAAACCAGGACTAAACCAGGACTACACCAGGACTACACCAGGACTACACCAGGACTACACCAGGACTACACCAGGACTAAACCAGGACTAAACCAGGTCTAAACCAGGACTAAACCAGGACTAAACCAGGACTAAACCAGGACTAAACCAGGACTAAACCAGGACTAAACCAGGACTGAACCAGGACTGAACCAGGACCAGGTCTGTCGTCTCTTTGATATAAACAGTTGAAGGTTATTTGAGGTGATCTGTTTTTAGCTTCAACTCAAACACAAACACACAACTTTCGTCCTGCAGATATAAATACTACCAATACTACTACTATTACTACTGCTACTACTATTACTACTGCTACTACTACTACTGCTACTGCTACTGCTACACGCAGTACTCAGAGTCATGTACTGTGTGTATTTTGTACTGGCTGAAGGTCATGCAGGGACTGGTTTTGATTGACAGCTCTAACAGCCAATCACAGCCGTGGCCTCCACCATCCCTTCAGTGCATTTGTGCAGTACTTGTATGCAGTATTATATGCAGTACTTGTACTTGTACTTGTGCTTGTGTGCAGATGGTCCCTGTGGTCCTGAGTCGTGGATTCAGGAGCTCGACTCAGACTCTGAAGAACCGAGTCCCAGAGGCACAGAAACACTTCCAGGTCAGAACTCACCTCAGAACTACCAGCGTTTCCATGGAAACGAGGAGAAAACTTACACAGTGCACCTTTATGTAAGGGACCTGAGTCTAAGCTCTTCTACCACGTCTCCATGGAGACGAGCACCTGCTTCATTCTGAGTGGAAAGTTCTTAACCAATCAGCTCTCAGCACAGAATCCTCTCAGCCAATCAGCTCTCAGCACAGAATCCTCTCAGCCAATCAGCTCTCAGCACAGAATCCTCTCAGCCAATCAGCTCTCAGTAAAATACAACAAAAGTGTTGTAAAGAGTAATTTCAGAGCTAGCTTGTTAGCATAGCTAGCTCCATGCAGGGTTGCTATGGATACAGGAATAACAAATACTCACATTCCAATCGGGTTTGAGGTCAGAAAATGACGAATTAGATGCAGAGGGACCAAAATTTTGATTAAGTAATGTCCTGACCAGGGAGCTCTGTGACCTGTTCTGACCCCTGACCCTGTTCTAACCCCGTCCTCTGACCCTGTTCTGTCCTCTGACCCTGTTCTGTCCTCTGACCCTGTTCTCCTTTGACCCCACTCTGTCCTCTGACCCTGTTCTGTCCTTTGACCCCACTCTGTCCTCTGACCCTGTTCTGACCCCCGTCCTCTGACCCTGTTCTGTCCTCTGACCCTGTTCTGTCCTCTGACTCTGTTCTTCTGTCCTCTGACTCTGTTCTAAACCCCCATCCTCTGACCCTGTTCTGTCCTTTGACCCCACTCTGTCCTCTGACCCTGTTCTGACCCCGTCCTCTGACCCTGTTCTGTCCCCTGACCCTGTTCTGTCCTCTGACTCTGTTCTAACCCCATCCTCTGACCCTGTTCTGTCCTTTGACCCCACTCTGTCCTCTGACCCTGTTCTGACCCCGTCCTCTGACCCTGTTCTGTCCTCTGACCCTGTTCTGTCCTCTGACCCTGTTCTGTCCTCTCACCCTGTTCTGACTCCGTCCTCTGACCCTGTTCTGTCCTTTGACCCCGCTCTGTCCTCTCACCCTGTTCTGACCCCGTCCTCTGACCCTGTTCTGTCCTCTGACCCTGTTCTGTCCTCTGACCCTGTTCTGACCCCGTCCTCTGACCCTGTTCTGTCCTTTGACCCCACTCTGTCCTCTCACCCTGTTCTGACCCTGTCCTCTGACCCTGTTCTATCCTTTGACCCCGCTCTGTCCTCTCACCCTGTTCTCCCCCGTCCTCTGACCCTGTTCTGTCCTCTGACCCTGTTCTGTCCTCTCACCCCGTCCTCTGACCCTGTTCTGACCCCACTCTGTCCTCAGACCCCACTCTGTCCTCTGACCGTGTTCTGACCCCACTCTGTCCTCTGACCCCACTCTGTCCTCTGACCCTGTTCTGACCCCGTCCTCTGACTCTGTTCTGTCCTCTGACCCTGTTCTGTCCTCTTTGTCCACTATGTCCTCTGACCCTGTTCTGACCCCGTTCTGCCCTCTTACTTTGTTCTGTTTTGTCCTCTGACCCGTTTCCGGCCCCTGACCTATGACCCCGTTCTGACCCCTCCTCTGACCTGTGCAGATGGATAACGGTCTCCCTGTCCACATTAAAGGAGGGACAGTGGACGTGCTGATGTACAGAGCCACGATGACCCTCACACTGGGAGGTAAAGACAAACATATACACGATTATCATTATCCTGCACGGATCACACCCCACACCTGTCCTTACATGATCACACCCCACACCTGTCCTTAAATGATCACACCCCACACCTGTCCTTAAATGATCACACCAGATAATGTCCTTAAATGATCACACCAGATAATGTCCTTAAATGATCACACCCCACACCTGTCCTTACATGATCACACCCCCACACCTGTCCTTACATGATCACACCCCACACCTGTCCTTACATGATCACACCCCACACCTGTCCTTACATGATCACACCCCACACCTGTCCTTACATGATCACACCCCACACCTGTCCTTACATGATCACACCCCACACCTGTCCTTACATGATCACACCCCACACCTGTCCTTACATGATCACACACCCCACACCTGTCCTTAAATGATCACACCCCACACCTGTCCTTACATGATCACACCCCACACCTGTCCTTACATGATCACACCCCACACCTGTCCTTAAATGATCACACCCCACACCTGTCCTTACATGATCACACCCGATACCTGTCCTTAAATGATTACTTCTGCTTTAACAAAAACATGAGGTCATTTACCTATGGGAAGGAGACATATCCAGTGTATTCACCCTGTGACCTCTGACCTCTGACCCAGTCTCCTTCTCTTTTCCAGGCACTTGTTACTCCATCTACTGGCTCCTCCGGGCTTCCGTACCTCAGAAGAAAGCCTGATGCCCTACCGCCTGACCATATCATTTTAAAGGAACATGTTGGAATATAATTATTTTGAGTGTTGTGAAATTTTATCTTTAAATAAAAATGTGTCGTGGTTATGACTGATCAGACCAAATGATGCGGCACCCGAGGAAAGGTTTAACAGTGTTTTTTTTACAGTTTGTGAATAATCAAACAATAGTGGAGGCTGGGTTGGCGGGGAGCTGGTGGTGAGGTGGTGGTGAGGTACGTGGTCAGGTGCGTTGTGAGGTGGTGGTGAGGCGGTGGTGAGGTGGTGGTGGGTGGTGAGGCGGTGGTGAGGCGGTGGTGAGGTGCGTGGTGGTGAGGTGGTGGTGAGGTGCGTGGTGAGGTGGTGGTGAGGTGCGTGAGGTGCGTGGTGAGGTGCGTGGTGAGGTGGTGGTGAGTGCGTGGTCAGGTGCGTGGTCAGGTGCGTGGTCAGGTGGTCGGTGGTGAGGTGCGTGGTCAGGTGCGGTGGTGAGGTGCGTGGTGAGGTGCGTGTGGTGAGGCGGGTGTGAGGCGTGGTGAGGTGGTGGGTCAGGTGCGTGGTGAGGCGGTGGTGAGGTGGTGGTCAGGTGCGTTGTGAGGTGGTGGTGAGGCGGTGGTGAGGTGCGTGGTCAGGTGCGTGGTGAGGTGGTGGTGAGGTGTGGTGAGGGTGCGTGGTGAGGTGCGTGGTGAGGTGGTGGTCAGGTGGTGGTCAGGTGGTGGTCAGGTGCGTGGTGAGGTGCGTGGTGAGGTGCGTGGTGAGGTGCGTGGTGAGGTGCGTGGTGAGGTGGTGGTGAGGTGCGTGGTGAGGTGCGTGGTGAGGTGGTGGTGGTGCGTGGTGAGGTGCGTGGTGAGGTGCGTGGTGAGGTGCGTGGTCAGGTGCGTGGTCAGGTGCGTGGTCAGGTGCGTGGTCAGGTGCGTGGTCAGGTGCGTGGTCAGGTGCGTGGTCAGGTGCGTGGTCAGGTGCGTGGTGAGGTGGTGGTGAGGTGGTGGTGAGGCGGTGGTGAGGTGCGTGGTGAGGTGCGTGGTGAGGTGAGGTGGTGAGGTGCGTGTGGTGGTGGGTGGTGAGGCGGTGGTGGTGCGGTGGTGGTCAGGTGCGTGGTGAGGTGCGTGTGGTGAGGTGGTGGTGGTGTGCGTGGTGGTGGTGCGTGGTGAGGTGGTGGTCAGGTGGTGGTCAGGTGGGTGGTCAGGTGCGTGGTCAGGTGCGTGGTGAGGTGGTGGTCAGGTGGTGGTCAGGTGCGTGGTCAGGTGCGTGGTCAGGTGCGTGGTCAGGTGCGTGGTGGTGGTGGGTGGTGGTCAGGTGCGTGGTCAGGTGGTGGTGCGTGCGTGGTCAGGTGCGTGGTCAGGTGGTGGTGGTGTGGTGGTGGTGGTCAGGTGGTGGTCAGGTGGTGGTCAGGTGCGTGGTCAGGTGGTGGTCAGGTGGTGGTCAGGTGGTGGTCAGGTGGTGGTCAGGTGGTGGTCAGGTGCGTGGTGAGGTGCGTGTGTCAGGTGCGTGGTCAGGTGCGTGGTGAGGTGCGTGGTCAGGTGGTGGTCAGGTGGTGGTCAGGTGGTGGTCAGGTGGTGGTCAGGTGGTGGTCAGGTGCGGTGGTGAGGCGGTGGTGAGGTGCGTGGTGAGGTGGTCATGAGGCGGTCGTGAGGCGGTGGTGAGGTGGTGGTGAGGTGGTGGTGAGGTGGTGGTGAGGTGCGTGGTGAGGTGCGTGGTGAGGTGCGTGGTGAGGTGCGTGGTGAGGTGCGTGGTGAGGTGCGTGGTGGTGAGGTGGTGGTGAGGTGGTGGTGAGGTGGTGGTGAGGCGCGTGGTGAGGTGGTGTTGAGGTGCGTGGTGAGGTGGTGTTGAGGCGGTGTTGAGGTGGTGGTGAGGTGGTGGTGAGGTGCGTGGTGAGGTGGTGGTGAGGTGCGTGGTGAGGTGCGTGGTGAGGTGGTGGTGAGGTGGTGGTGAGGTGGTGGTGAGGTGGTGGTGAGGTGGTGGTGAGGTGCGTGGGTGGTGAGGTGGTGTTGAGGTGCGTGGTGAGGTGGTGTTGAGGTGGTGTTGAGGTGGTGGTGAGGTGGTGGTGAGGTGCGTGGTGAGGTGGTGTTGAGGTGCGTGGTGAGGCGCGTGGTGAGGTGGTGTTGAGGTGGTGGTGAGGTGGTGGTGAGGTGGTGGTGGGGTGCGGAACCAGGACAAGGAGGAGGGTGCTAGGCGAGGTCCAGTGATGAGGTGAGCAGAGATAACGAGACACACTGTACCAGGATGAGGGAGCAGAGTCGGAGCGGAGCCAGGAGTGCGGGTGCAGGAGTATTCCAGAGAGCAGGATCTAGTGAACAGCAAAAACTGGAGTTAGCAGAGTGCAGCGAGCAAAAAAGTACCAAAAGTAAGAAGGTAGGTGGTCACGTTGACACGCGGGCGATCTGACCCGAGTGTCTGGCTCTCGGTCCTCTTATCCCCGCAGGTGGTGTTGATTGCCCTGATGGGCTGCAGGTGCGCACGGGAGGAGCCGGGAACTCCGCCCAGCTCCAGAGTCAGGCAGGTGAGGGAGGGGGAGAAGGAAAACACAGGAGACAAAACAAGTCACAGGAGACAAAACAAGACACAGGAGACAAAACAAGACACAGGAGACAGAACAAGACACAGGAGACAAAACAAGACACAGGAGACAAAACAAGACACAGGAGACAAAACAAGACACAGGAGACAAAACAAGACACAGGAGACAAAACAAGACACAGGAACACGTGGATCATGACAGAATGTAAGAAATGTAAGCGTTTGATTTAGATAATAAGGACTAAACCAGAACTAAACCAGGATTAAACCAGAACTAAACCAGGACTAAACCAGAACAAAACCAGGACTAAACCAGAACTAAACCAGGATTAAACCAGAACAAAACCAGGACTAAACCAGGACTAAACCAGAACTAAACCAGAACTAAACCAGGACTAAACCAGAACTAAACCAGGACAACAAACCAGGACTAAACCAGGACTAAACCAGAACTAAACCAGAAACTAAACGAGGCCTAACCCAGAACTAAACCAGGACTAAACCAGACTAAACCAGAACTAAAGAACAAAAGGACTAAACCAGGACAGAACAAGCCAAACTAAACCAGGACTAAACACAGAACTAAACCAGGACTAAACCAAAACTAAACAGGACACTAAAGCAGAACTAAACCAGGACTAAACCAGAACTAAACCAGAACTAAACCAGGACTAAACAGACTAAACCAGAACTAAACCAGAACTAAACCAGGACTAAACCAGAACTAAACCAGGACTAAACCAGGACTAAACCAGAACTAAACCAAAACTAAACCAGGACTAAAGCAGAACTAAACCAGGACTAAACCAAAACTAAACCAGGACTAAAGCAGAACTAAACCAGGACTAAACCAGAACTAAACCAGGACTAAACCAAAACTAAACCAGGACTAAAACAGAAATGAACCAGGACTGAGCCAGGTCTAAACTAGGCCTAAACAAGGACGAAATCAGGAGTAAAACTGGACTAAACCTGGACTAAAGCAGGACTAAACCAGAACTAAACCAGGACTAAACCAGAACTAAACCAGGAAGAAGAATCTGAGCAGAACTGAAGAAGCAACATGGATAAGCAGCCAAATGTTTTCACTCCAAAACTTTTTGTTCTGTTACTTTTGGCTTTTACTATGGATCAGACCTGGACGTCTGAGGGACACAGACAGATGAAGTGTAGTTGCAGAGGGACTTGTTTAAGGAGGCCGGGGGACCTCAGACAGATGAAGTGTAGTTGCAGTCGGACTTGTTTAAGGAGGCCGGGGGGACAGACCTCAGACAGATGAAGATGAAGTGTTGTTGCAGAGGGACTTGTTTAAGGAGGCCGGGGGACCTCAGACAGATGAAGTGTAGTTGCAGTCGGACTTGTTTAAGGAGGCCGGGGGACCTCAGACAGATGAAGTGTAGTTGCAGAGGGACTTGTTTAAGGAGGCCGGGGGACCTCAGACAGATGAAGTGTGTAGTTGCAGAGGGACTTGTTTAGGAGGAGGCCGGGGGACCTCAGACAGATGAAGTGTAGTTGCAGTCGGACTTGTTTAAGGAGGCCGGGGGACCTCAGACAGATGAAGTGTAGTTGCAGAGGGACTTTTTTAAGGAGGCCGGGGGACCTCAGACAGATGAAGTGTAGTTGCAGAGGGACTTGTTTAAGGAGGCCGAGGACCTCAGACAGATGAAGTGTAGTTGCAGTTGGACTTGTTTAAGGAGGCCGGGGGACCTCAGACAGATGAAGTGTAGTGTTGCAGAGGGACTTGTTTAAGGAGGCCGAGGACCTCAGACAGATGAAGTGTAGTTGCAGTTGGACTTGTTTAAGGAGGCCGGGGGACCTCAGTCAGATGAAGTGTAGTTGCAGTTGGACTTGTTTAAGGAGGCCGGGGACCCTCAGACAGATGAAGTGTAGTTGCAGAGGGACTTGTTTAAGGAGGGCAGCCAAGGAGACCTCGACCAGGGGACTCAGACACCAGGAAGTGTAGTTTGCAGTTGGACTTGTTTAAGGAGGCCGGGGGACCTCAGACAGATGAAGTGTAGTTGCAGAGGGACTTGTTTAAGGAGGCCGGGGGACCTCAGACAGATGAAGTGTAGTTGCAGAGGGACTTGTTTAAGGAGGCCGAGGACCTCAGACAGATGAAGTGTTGTTGCAGAGGGACTTGTTTAAGGAGGCCGGGGACCCTCAGACAGATGAAGTGTAGTTGCAGAGGGACTTGTTTAAGGAGGCCGGGGGACCTCAGACAGATGAAGTGTAGTTGCAGAGGGACTTGTTTAAGGAGGCCGGGGACCTCAGACAGATGAAGTGTTGTGTTGCAGAGGGACTTGTTTAAAGGAGGCCGGGGGACCTCAGACAGATGAAGTGTAGTTGCAGAGGGACTTTTTTAAGGAGGCCGGGGGACCTCAGACAGATGAAGTGTAGTTGCAGTCGGGGACTTGTTTAAGGAGGCCGGGGGGACCTCAGACAGATGAAGTGTAGTTGCAGAGGGACTTGTTTAAGGAGGCCGGGGGACCTCAGACAGATGAAGTGTAGTTGCAGAGGGACTTGTTTAAGGAGGCCGGGGGACCTCAGACAGATGAAATGTTGTTGCAGAGGGACTTGTTTAAGGAGGCCGGGGGACCTCAGACAGATGAAGTGTAGTTGCAGAGGGACTTTTTTAGGAGGCCGGGGGACCTCAGACAGATGAAGTGTAGTTGCAGAGGGACTTGTTTTAAGGAGGCCGGGGGACCTCAGACAGATGAAGTGTAGTTGCAGAGGGACTTTTTTAAGGAGGCCGGGGGACCTCAGACAGATGAAGTGTAGTTGCAGTCGGACTTGTTTAAGGAGGCCGGGGGACCTCAGACAGATGAAGTGTAGTTGCAGAGGGACTTGTTTAAGGAGGCCGGGGGACCTCAGACAGATGAAGTGTTGTTGCAGAGGGACTTGTTTAAGGAGGCCGGGGGACCTCAGACAGATGAAGTGTAGTTGCAGAGGGACTTGTTTAAGGAGGCCGGGGGACCTCAGACAGATGAAGTGTAGTTGCAGTCGGACTTGTTTAAGGAGGCCGGGGGACCTCAGACAGATGAAGTGTAGTTGCAGTCGGACTTGTTTAAGGAGGCCGGGGGACCTCAGACAGATGAAGTGTAGTTGCAGTCGGACTTGTTTAAGGAGGCCGGGGGACCTCAGACAGATGAAGTGTTGTTGCAGTCGGACTTGTTTAAGGAGGCCGGGGGACCTCAGACAGATGAAGTGTTGTTGCAGTCGGACTTGTTTTAAGGAGGCCGGGGGACCTCAGACAGATGAAGTGTAGTTGCAGAGGGACTTGTTTAAGGAGGCCGGGGGACCTCAGACAGATGAAGTGTAGTTGCAGAGGGACTTGTTTAAGGAGGCCGGGGGACCTCAGACAGATGAAGGAGTGTTTGTTGCAGAGGGGACTTTTTTAAGAGGCCGGGGGACCTCAGACAGATGAAGTGTAGTTGTTGCAGTTGGACTTGTTTAAGGAGGCCGGGGGACCTCAGACAGATGAAGTGTTAGTTGCAGAGGGGACTTGTTTAAGGAGGCCGGGGGACCTCAGACAGATGAAGTGTAGTTGCAGAGGGACTTTTTTAAGGAGGCCGGGGGACCTCAGACAGATGAAGTGTAGTTGCAGAGGGACTTTTTTAAGGAGGCCGGGGGACCTCAGACAGATGAAGTGTAGTTGCAGAGGGACTTTTTTAAGGAGGCCGGGGGACCTCAGACAGATGAAGTGTAGTTGCAGTCGGACTTGTGTTTAAGGAGGCCGGGGACCTCAGACAGATGAAGTGTAGTTGCAGAGGGGACTTGTTTAAGGAGGCCGGGGGACCTCAGACAGATGAAGTGTAGTTGCAGAGGGACTTTTTAAGGAGGCCGGGGGACCCTCAGACAGATGAAGTGTAGTTGCAGTTGGACTTGTTTAAGGAGGCCGGGGGACCTCAGACAGATGAAGTGTAGTTGCAGAGGGACTTGTTTAAGGAGGCCGGGGGACCTCAGACAGATGAAGTGTATAGTTGCAGTCGGACTTGTTTAAGGAGGCCGGGGACCCTCAGACAGATGAAGTGTAGTTGCAGTCGGACTTGTTTAAGGAGGCCGGGGGACCTCAGACAGATGAAGTGTTGTTGCAGAGGGACTTGTTTAAGGAGGCCGGGGGACCTCAGACAGATGAAGTGTAGTTGCAGAGGGACTTGTTTAAGGAGGCCGGGGGACCTCAGACAGATGAAGTGTAGTTGCAGTCGGACTTGTTTAAAGGAGGCCGGGGGACCTCAGACAGATGAAGTGTTAGTTGCAGTCGGACTTGTTTAAGGAGGCCGGGGGGACCTCAGACAGATGAAATGTTGTTGCAGAGGGACTTGTTTAAGGGAGGCCGGGGGACCTCAGACAGATGAAGTGTAGTTGCAGTCGGACTTGTTTAAGGAGGCCGGGGGACCTCAGACAGATGAAGTGTAGTTGCAGAGGGACTTGTTTAAGGAGGCCGGGGGACCTCAGACAGATGAAGTGTTGTTGCAGTCGGACTTGTTTAAGGAGGCCGGGGGACCTCAGACAGATGAAGTGTAGTTGCAGAGGGACTTGTTTAAGGAGGCCGGGGGACCTCAGACAGATGAAGTGTAGTTGCAGTTGGACTTGTTTAAGGAGGCCGGGGGACCTCAGACAGATGAAGTGTAGTTGCAGAGGGACTTTTTAAGGAGGCGGGGGACCTCAGACAGATGAAGTGTAGTTGCAGTCGGACTTGTTTAAGGAGGCCGGGGGACCTCAGACAGATGAAGTGTAGTTGCAGAGGGACTTGTTTAAGGAGGCCGGGGGACCTCAGACAGATGAAGTGTAGTTGCAGAGGGACTTGTTTAAGGAGGCCGGGGGACCTCAGACAGATGAAGTGTAGTTGCAGTCGGACTTGTTTAAGGAGGCCGGGGGACCTCAGACAGATGAAGTGTAGTTGCAGTCGGACTTGTTTAAGGAGGCCGGGGGACCTCAGACAGATGAAGTGTAGTTGCAGTCGGACTTGTTTAAGGAGGCGGGGGACCTCAGACAGATGAAGTGTAGTTGCAGTCGGACTTGTTTAAAGGAGGTCGGGGGACCTCAGACAGATGAAGTGTTTGTTGCAGTCGGGACTTGTTTTAAGGAGGCCGGGGACCTCAGACAGATGAAGTGTAGTTGCAGAGGGACTTGTTTAAGGAGGCCGGGGGATCTCAGACAGATGAAGTGTTGTTGCAGAGGGACTTGTTTAAGGAGGCCGGGGGACCTCAGACAGATGAAGTGTAGTTGCAGTCGGACTTGTTTAAGGAGCCAGTGGATCATGGCTCTTTTCTTCAGCTGTTGGGACGTGGCCAGGTGTGGCTGAGCAGGACAGGCTTGAAACAAAATAATTAATAGGATTTGTTTTGGGGAAATGTAAAACATACATCACAAAGTACTTATGTATGTACATGTACTTATGTATGTACATGTACTTATGTATGTACATGTACTTTTGTATTTGTCAAGCTCAAGAAAGAAAACCATCTGAGTGAGGAACAGAAGCAGCTGTGAGTCAAAGTTCTGTGTCCGGGACATTCTTGTCCTCATCTGACACCAGACCTGACAAACTTCTGCAGTAGTACTCTTCATATATACTTCATAACACTTCTGCAGTAGTACTCTTCATGTATACTTGATAAAACTTCTGCAGTAGTACTCTTCATATATACTTGATAAAACTTCTGCAGTAGTACTCTTCATATATACTTCATAACACTTCTGCAGTAGTACTCTTCATGTATACTTGATAAAACTTCTGCAGTAGTACTCTTCATATATACCTGATAAAACTTCTGCAGTAGTACTCTTCATATATACTTGATAAAACTTCTGCAGTAGTACTCTTCATATATACTTGATAAAACTTCTGCAGTAGTACTCTTCATATATACTTGATAAAACTTCTGCAGTAGTACTCTTCATATATACTTGATAAAACTTCTGCAGTAGTACTCTTCATGTATACTTGATAAAACTTCTGCAGTAGTACTCTTCATATATACTTGATAAAACTTCTGCAGTAGTACTCTTCATATATACTTGATAAAACTTCTGCAGTAGTACTCTTCATATATACTTGATAAAACTTCTGCAGTAGTACTCTTCATATATACTTGATAAAACTTCTGCAGTAGTACTCTTCATATATACTTGATAAAACTTCTGCAGTAGTACTCTTCATATATACCTGATAAAAAACTTCTGCAGTAGTACTCTTCATATATACTTACTGATAAAACTTTCTGCAGTAGTACTCTTCATATATACTTCATAAAACTTCTGCAGTAGTACTCTTCATATATACTTCATAAAACTTCTGCAGTAGTACTCTTCATATATACTTCATAAAACTTCTGCAGTAGTACTCTTCATATATACCTGATAAAACTTCTGCAGTAGTACTCTTCATATATACTTGATAAAACTTCTGCAGTAGTACTCTTCATATATACTTGATAAAACTTCTGCAGTAGTACTCTTCATATATACTTCATAAAACTTCTGCAGTAGTACTCTTCATATATACTTGATAAAACTTCTGCAGTAGTACTCTTCATATATACTTGATAAAACTTCTGCAGTAGTACTCTTCATATATACTTGATAAAACTTCTGCAGTAGTACTCTTCATATATACTGATAAAACTTCTGCAGTAGTACTCTTCATATATACTTGATAAAACTTCTGCAGTAGTACTCTTCATATATACTTGATAAAACTTCTGCAGTAGTACTCTTCATATATACTTGATAAAACTTCTGCAGTAGTACTCTTCATATATACTTGATAAAACTTCTGCAGTAGTACTCTTCATATATACTTGATAAAACTTCTGCAGTAGTACTCTTCATATATACTTGATAAAACTTCTGCAGTAGTACTCTTCATATATACTTGATAAAACTTCTGCAGTAGTACTCTTCATATATACCTGATAAAACTTCTGCAGTAGTACTCTTCATATATACTTGATAAAACTTCTGCAGTAGTACTCTTCATATATACTTGATAAAACTTCTGCAGTAGTACTCTTCATATATACTTGATAAAACTTTCTGCAGTAGTACTCTTCATATATACTTGAAAAACTTCTGCAGTAGTACTCTTCATATATACTTGATAAAACTTCTGCAGTAGTACTCTTCATATATACTTGATAAAACTTCTGCAGTAGTACTCTTCATATATACTGATAAAAACTTCTGCAGTAGTACTCTTCATATATACTTCATAAAACTTCTGCAGTAGTACTCTTCATATATACTTGATAAAACTTCTGCAGTAGTACTCTTCATGTATACTTGATAAAACTTCTGCAGTAGTACTCTTCATATATACCTGATAAAACTTCTGCAGTAGTACTCTTCATATATACTTGATAAAACTTCTGCAGTAGTACTCTTCATGTATACTTGATAAAACTTCTGCAGTAGTACTCTTCATATATACTTGATAAAACTTCTGCAGTAGTACTCTTCATATATACTTGATAAAACTTCTGCAGTAGTACTCTTCATATATACTTGATAAAACTTCTGCAGTAGTACTCTTCATATATACTTCATAAAACTTCTGCAGTAGTACTCTTCATGTATACTTGATAAAACTTCTGCAGTAGTACTCTTCATATATACTTGATAAAACTTCTGCAGTAGTACTCTTCATATATACTTGATAAAACTTCTGCAGTAGTACTCTTCATATATACTTGATAAAACTTTCTGCATATACTCTCTCATATATACTTGATAAACTTCTGCAGTAGTACTCTTCATATATACTTGATAAAACTTCTGCAGTAGTACTCTTCATATATACCTGATAAAACTTCTGCAGTAGTACTCTTCATATATACCTGATAAAACTTCTGCAGTAGTACTCTTCATATATACCTGATAAAACTTCTGCAGTAGTACTCTTCATATATACTTGATAAAACTTCTGCAGTAGTACTCTTCATGTATACTTGATAAAACTTCTGCAGTAGTACTCTTCATGTATACTTGATAAAACTTCTGCAGTAGTACTCTTCATGTATACTTGATAAAACTTCTGCAGTAGTACTCTTCATATATACTTCATAACACTTCTGCAGTAGTACTCTTCATATATACTTGATAAAACCTCTGCAGTAGTACTCTTCATATATACTTCACAAAACTTCTGCAGTAGTACTCTTCATATATCTTGTGTGAAATAAAACTGCAGTAAACATATTTACACAAATATCTTTACTCATTTACACAGAAAAACATTAATATGCAATAAATAGAAAGACTTTTTACAGAGATTTACATGTTTACTTCCCCAGAAAAGACGTGTTCAGCACATGACAGGTCACGTTTAACACTCTCCAGCTGTCTCTACAACATTTGACCCGTCCCCCGGTGTCTCTGGGTCACACCTGTATTTGACCCGTCCCTCGGTGTCTCTGGGTCACACCTGTATTTGACCCGTCCCCCGGTGTCTCTGGGTCACACCTGTATTTGACCCGTCCCTCGGTGTCTCTCTGGGTCACACCTGTATTTGACCCGTCTCTCTCTGGGTCACACCTGTATTTGACACCTCCCGTCTCTCTCTCTGGTCACACCTGTATTTGACCCGTCTCTCTCTGGGTCACACCTGTATTTGACCCGTCCCTCCGGTGTCTCTGGGTCACACCTGTATTTGACCCGTCCCCCGGTGTCTCCCGTGGGTCACACCTGTATTTGACCCGTCCCTCGGTGTCTCTGGGTCACACCTGTATTTGACCCGTCCCTCGGTGTCTCTGGGTCACACCTGTATTTGACCCGTCCCTCGGTGTCTCTGGGTCACACCTGTATTTGACCCGTCCCCCGGTGTCTCTGGGTCACACCTGTATTTGACCCGTCCCCCGGTGTCTCTGGGTCACACCTGTATTTGACCCGTCCCTCGGTGTCTCTGGGTCACACCTGTATTTGACCCGTCCCCCGGTGTCTCTGGGTCACACCTGTATTTGACCCGTCGTCCCTCGGTGTCTCTCTGGTCACACCTGTATTTGACCCGTCCCCCGGTGTCTCTGGGTCACACCTGTATTTGACCCGTCCCTCGGTGTCTCTGGGTCACACCTGTATTTGACCCGTCCCTCGGTGTCTCTGGGTCACACCTGTATTTGACCCGTCCCTCGGTGTCTCTGGGTCTGTCAGGAGCGGTGCATCTCATTTCCATCGTTTTGTTTCTAGCCGTGGTCAGCACTACCTCAGCTGCAGGATTTGACCCGTGGTCCATGTTTTTGGGTTGGGTCGGGAGGACCTTGACCCCAGACTCTCCACACGGTCAGTGAATCACACTGGTTCATATAAATACACTCTCTGTCCCCTACTTCGTCCTTGTGTGCAGGGTTCAGCAGCTGTGGTTCCTCAGATACAGAAAGTGGGCTGTAGTTTATACATTTGGCTGTAGTTTACATCTCCGTCACTGGTCTCAAACACAGTTTGAGCCTCAGCAGCTGGAGTTAATCTCCTGGAAGGTCGAGTTCAAAAAGTCAAGGAAGATCGGAGCTGGTTCCTCTGAGAAGAGCTCACAGCTCTCACAGTCCTGCTCCTGAGAACCACACAGAACACAGAACATAAACACAGAGAACATCGACGTGTGTTCGGACGGATGTGTGTGGTCCTGAGAACCACGCAGACCATGGAGAACATCGACGTGTTCGGACTCCTCTTAAATATATGAATACTGTAGTATTAATCATAAAAAATAGTATTACCAGTGTGTACATCTCACTGACTGTTGCTCACCGCTAACGCTAGCTTAGCCTAGCCTTGCTTCTTACCTCAGCCTCCCTCATAAACTTTCTGTCAGTTACAACCATAGACCTGTCAGTCCCTGTCTGTCTTTGTCTGTCTCTGTCAGTCTCTGTCAGTCCCGGTCAGTCTCTGTCAGTCCCTGTCAGTCTCTGTCAGTGTTGTCAGTCTGTCTCTGTCAGTCTCTGTCAGTCCCTGTCAGTCCCTGTCAGTCTTTGTCAGTCTCTGTCAGTCTTTGTCAGTCTCTGTCAGTCTTTGTCAGTCTCTGCCAGTCTTTGTCAGTCTCTGTCAGTCTTTGTCAGTCTCTGTCAGTCCCTGTCAGTCTCTGTCAGTCTCTGTCTGGCTCTGTCAGTCTTTGTCAGTCCCTGTCAGTCCCCCCGTCAGTCTTTGTCAGTCTCTGTCAGTCTCTGTCTCTGTCAGTCTCTGTCAGTCCCTGTCAGTCCCTGTCAGTCTTTGTCAGTCTCTTTCAGTCTCTGTCAGTCCCTGTCTTTCTCTGTCAGTGTCTTTCAATCTCTTTCTGTCCCTGTCAGTCTCTGTCAGTCTTTGTCAGTCTCTTTCAGTCTCTGTCAGTCCCTGTTAATCCCTGTCAGTCTTTGTCAGTCTCTGTCAGTCCCTGTCAGTGTCTGTCAGTCTCTTTCAGTCTCTGTCAGTCCCTGTCTTTCTCTGTCAGTGTCTTTCAATCTCTTTCTGTCCCTGTCAGTCTCTGTCAGTCTTTGTCAGTCTCTGTCAGTCCCTGTCAGTCTTTGTCAGTCTCTGTCAGTCTCTGTCAGTCCCGGTCAGTCCCTGTCTGTCTTTGTCTGTCTCTGTCAGTCTTTGTCAGTCTCTGTCAGTCTCTGTCAGTCCCTGTCTGTCTCTGTCAGTCTCTGTCAGTCCCTGTCAGTCTCTGTCAGTCCCTGTCTGTCTCTGTCAGTCTCTGTCAGTCCCTGTCTGTCTCTGTCAGTCTCTGTCAGTCTCTGTCAGTCTCTGTCAGTCCCTGTCTGTCTCTGTCAGTCCCTGTCTTTCTCTGTCAGTGTCTTTCAGTCTCTTTCAGTCCCTGTCTGTCCCTGTCAGTCTCTGTCAGTCTTTGTCAGTCTCTGTCAGTCCCTGTCTGTCCCTGTCAGTCTCTGTCTTTCCCTGTCTGTCCCTGTCAGTCTCTGTCAGTCCCTGTCAGTCTTTGTCAGTCTTTGTCTGTCTCTGTCAGTCCCTGTCTGTCCCTGTCAGTCTCTGTCTGTCCCTGTCTGTTCCTGTCAGTCTCTGTCAGTCCCTGTCAGTCTTTGTCAGTCTTTGTCTGTCTCTGTCAGTCCCTGTCTGTCCGTGTCAGTCTCTTTCAGTCCCTGTCTGTCCCTGTCAGTCTCTGTCAGTCCCTGTCAGTCTTTGTCAGTCTTTGTCTGTCTCTGTCAGTCCCTGTCAGTCTCTGTCTTTCTCTTTCAGTCTCTGTCAGTCCCTGTCAGTCTTTGTCAGTCTCTGTCAGTCCATGTCTGTCTCTGTCAGTCTCTGTCAGTCTCTGTCAGTCCCTGTCAGTCTCTGTCAGTTTCTGTCAGTCCCTGTCTGTCTCTGTCAGTCTCTAAGAGTCCCTGTCAGTCTCTGTCAGTCCCTGTCAGTCTCTGTCAGTCCCTGTCAGTGTCTGTCTGTCTCTGTCAGTCTCTGTCAGTCTCTGTCAGTTTCTGTCAGTCCCTGTCTGTCTCTGTCAGTCTCTGTCAGTCCCTGTCAGTCTCTGTCAGTCCCTGTCAGTCTCTGTCAGTCTCTGTCAGTCTCTGTCAGTCTCTGTCAGTCTCTGTCAGTCCCTGTCAGTCTCTGTCTGTCTCTGTCAGTCTCTGTCAGTCTCTGTCAGTCCCTTTCTGTCTCTGTCAGTCTCTGTCAGTCTCTGTCAGTCCCTGTCTGTCTCTGTCAGACTCTGTCAGTCTCTGTCAGTCCCTGTCAGTCTCTGTCAGTCTCTGTCAGTCTTTGGCTGTCTCTGTAAGTCTTTGTCAGTCTTTGGCTGTCTCTGTAAGTCTTTTTCAGTCTCTGTCAGTCTCTGTCAGTCTTTGTCAGTCTTTGGCTGTCTCTGTCTGTCCCTGTCAGTCTCTGTCAGTCTCTGTCAGTCTTTGTCTGTCCCTGTCAGTTCCTGTCAGTCTCTGTCAGTCCCTGTCTGTCTCTGTCAGTCTCTGTCAGTCTTTGGCTGTCTCTGTAAGTCTTTGTCAGTCTCTGTCAGTCTCTGTCAGTCCCTGTCAGACTTTGTCAGTCTCTGTCAGTCTTTGTCAGTCCCTGTCAGTCTATGTCAGTCTCTGTCTGTCCCTGTCTGTCATTGTCTGTCTCTGTCAGTCTCTGTCAGTCTCTGTCAGTCTCTGTCAGTCCCTGTCAGTCTCTGTCAGTCTCTGTCAGTCTTTGTCTGTCTCTGTCAGTCTCTGTCAGTCCCTGTCAGTCTCTGCCAGTTTCTGTCAGTCTCTGTCAGTCTCTGTCTGTCCCTGTCAGTCTCTGTCAGTCTCTGTCAGTCTTTGTCTGTCCCTGTCAGTTCCTGTTAGTCTCTGTCAGTCTCTGTCTTTTCCTGTCAGTCTCTGTCAGTCTCTGTCAGTCTCTGTCAGTCCCTGTCAGTCTCTGTCTGTCTCTGTCAGTCTCTGTCAGTCTCTGTCAGTCTCTGTCAGTCCCTGTCAGTCCCTGTCAGTCTCTGTCAGTCTCTGTCAGTCCCTGTCAGACTTTGTCAGTCTCTGTCTGTCTCTGTCTTTCTCTATCAGTCTCTGTCAGTCTTTGTCAGTCTCTGTCAGTCTCTGTCAGTCTCTGTCAGTCCCTGTCAGTCTCTGTCAGTCCCTGTCAGTCTCTGTCTGTCTCTGTCAGTCTCTGTCAGTCTCTGTCTGTCTCTGTCAGTCTCTGTCAGTCTCTGTCAGTCCCTGTCAGTCTCTCTCAGTCCCTGTCAGTCTCTGTCAGTCCCTATCAGTCTCTGTCAGTCCCTGTCAGTCTCTGTCTGTCTTTGTCAGTCTTTTTCAGTCCGTGTCAGTCTCTGTCAGTCTCTGTCAGTCCCTGTCAGTCTTTGTCAGTCTTTTTCAGTCCGTGTCAGTCTCTGTCAGTCTCTGTCAGTCCCTGTCAGTCTCAGTCAGTCTCTGTCAGTCTCTGTCTGTCTCTGTCAGTGTCTTTCAGTCTCTTTCTGTCCCTGTCAGTCTCTGTCAGTCTCTGTCAGTCCCTGTCAGTCTCTGTCTTTCTCTGTCAGTCTCTGTCAGTCTTTGTCAGTCTCTGTCAGTCCCTGTCTGTCTCTGTCAGTCCCTGTCAGTCCCTGTCAGTTTCTGTCAGTCCCTGTCTGTCTCCTTCAGTCTCTGTCAGTCCCTGTCAGTCCCTGTCAGTTTCTGTCAGTCCCTGTCTGTCTCCTTCAGTCTCTGTCAGTCCCTGTCTGTCTCTGTCAGTCCCTGTCTGTCTCTGTCAGTCTCTGTCAGTCTCTGTCAGTCTCTGTCAGTCCCTGCCAGTCCCTGTCAGTCCCTGTCAGTCTCTGTCAGTCCCTGCCAGTCTCTGTCAGTCCCTGTCAGTCTCTCTTAGTCCCTGTCAGTCTCTGTCAGTCCCTGTCAGTCTTTGTCAGTCTTCTTCAGTCCGTGTCAGTCTCTGTCAGTCTCTGTCAGTCTCTGTCAGTCTCTGTCAGTCTCTGTCAGTCCCTGTCTGTCTCTGTCAGTGTCTTTCAGTCTCTTTCTGTCCCTGTCAGTCTCTCTCAATCTTTGTCTGTCTCTGTCAGTCTTTGTCATTCTCTGTCAGTCCCTGTCAGTCTTTGTCAGTCTCTGTCTGTCTCTGTCTGTCCCTGTCTGTCTTTTTCAGTCTCTGTCAGTCTTTGTCAGTCTCTGTCAGTCTCTGTCAGTCTCTGTCAGTCCCTGTCAGTCCCGGTCAGTCTCTGTCAGTCTCTGTCTGTCTCTGTCAGTCTTTGTCAGTCTCTGTCAGTCTCTGTCAGTCCCTGTCAGTCTCTGTCAGTCTCTGTCTGTCCCTGTCAGTCTCTGTCAGTCCCTGTCAGTCTCTGTCTGTCTCTGTCAGTCTCTTTCTGTCTCTGTCAGTCCCTGTCAGTCCCTGTCAGTCCCTGTCAGTCTCTGTCAGTCAAACATGAGCAGTTTGTGATTACATTTCGCTCTATGAGAACAATCCTCTCTGGGCAGAAGAGATTTTTTGGCTGTAGAACAAATGAGTGGCCACTAGTCCAACTGGAGACTCTAAGCAGCAGGACTTTCCAGTTATTTAAATTGATCCACGAGAAGAACACAGTGTTACATAAGTTTTGGCTTTGCTCTCTGTTTCGTGAAGCTTATGAAAAAATAACTGCGTTGGTGTGTTGACAGAGACGCTGAACTTGTTTCATGTGGAGGCCCCGGAATTACACAGATATTAGCCATAGACCAAGAGAAGAGACGTTAAGTGTTCTAACCGCACATAACCACACCCTGATGGACAGATTACAGTTCATATTGGATTTCTGCATTAGAAGCCTCAATGTTTGCATCGCTACTTCCTGTCCATTTGTTTCTCTGAGGTTTTTGCTGAGTCATGCTAAAATGAATACATCTTTTATGTTGAGAAAGCGAGATGTTTGTCTCAATGCTAATGTTAATGCTAATTTTGAGATAAAATATTAAAGCAACTAAGCAATTAATGAGACAACAACAAAGGCCAGTTACGTCGCCCGGACCGGCGTTACCGGGGCCCCACCCTGGAGCCAGGCCTGGGGTGGGTGCTCGAGAGCGAGCGCCCGGTGGCTGGGCCTTTCCCCACGGGGCCCGGCCGGGCTCAGCCCGAAGGAGCGACGTGGGGCCGTCCTCACGTGGACCCACCACCCGCGGGAGGATCCATAAGGGGCCGGTGCAGAGAGATCTGGGTGGCGGTTGATGGCGGGGGCCCCGACGACCGGATCTCCGGACATGGAGACTAGCTCTGGGGACATGTCACCTCTCTGGGGGGAGGAGCCTGAGCTTGTGCGGGAGGTTGAACGTTACCGACTAGATATAGTCGGCCTCACCTCCACACACAGTTTGGGCTCTGAACCCAACTCCTTGAGAGGGGTTGGACTCTCCATGTCTCTGGCGTTGCCCGCGGGGAGCGGCAGCGAGCTGGTGTGGGCTCATTGCCCCACAGCTCAGCCGCCACGTGTTGGAGTTCTCCCCGGTGAACGAGAGGGTCGCGTCCCTGCGCCTTCGGGTCGGGGACAGGTCTCTCACTGTTGTGTTGCCTACGGGCCAAACAGCAGTGCAGAGTACCCGGCCTTCTTGGAGTCCCTGGGGGGGGGGGTACTAGACAGTGCACCCACCGGGACTCCGTTGTTCTCCTGGGGGACTTCAACGCCCATGTGGGTAACGACAGTGACACCTGGAGGGGCGTGATTGGGAGGAACGGCCTCCCTGATCTGAACCCGAGCGGTGTTTTGTTATTGGACTTTTGTGCTAGCCACAGTTTGTCCATAACAAACACCATGTTCGAACACAAGGTCCATCAGTGCACGTGGCACCAGGACACCCTAGGTCGGAGGTCAATGATCAACTTTGTAGTCGTGTCATCTGACCTCCGGCCGCGTGTTTTGGACACTCGGGTGAAGAGAGGGGCAGAGTTGTCAACTGATCACCACCTGGTTGTGAGTTGGATCCGCTGGCGGAGGAGGAAGCCGGATAGACCTGGCAGGCCCAAGCGTATCGTGAGGGTCTGTTGGGAACGTCTGGCGGAGCCTTCTGTCAGGGGGGTCTTCAACTCACACCTCCAGGAGAGCTTCTCCCTGATCCCGGGGGAGGCTGGGGACATGGACTCCGGGTGGGGCATGTTCTCCACCTCCATTGTTGATGCGGCTGCTCATAGCTGTTGTTGTAAGTTCTGCGGCGCTTGTTGCGGCGGCAACCCCCAAACCCGGTGGTGGACACAGAAAGTAAGGGATGCCGTCAGGCTGAAGAAGGAGTCCTATCGAGCCTTGTTGGCTTGTGGGACTCCTGAGGCAGCTGACGAGTATCGGCGGGCCAAGCGTGCTGCGGCTCGTGCTGTCATGGAGGCAAAAACTTGGGGTTGGAAGGAGTTCGGGGAGGCCATGGAGGAGGACTATCGGACGGCCTCAAAGAGATTCTGGCAAACTCGGGCAGCTCTCGATTTACTTCAATCTACGTTCCTACCCTCACCTATGGTCATGACTCTGGGTCATGACCGAAAGGACAAGATCACAGACACAAGTGGTCGAAATGAATTTCCTCCATAGGGCGGCTGGGCGCTCCTTTAGAGACAGGGTGAGGAGCTCAGTCACACGGGAGGAGCTCGGAGTAGAGCCACTGCTCCTACATGTCGAGATGAACCAGCTGAGGCTCGGGCATCTGCTCAGGATGCCTCCTGGACGCCTCCCTAGGGAGGTGTTCATGTATCACCAGGAAGAGGCCCTGGGGAGGACCCAGGACACGCTGGAGGTACTATGTCTCTCTGGCCTGGGAACACCTTGGGGTCCCACCGGAGGAGCTGGAGGACGTGTCTGGGGTGAGGGAAGTCTAGGAGTCCCGGCTTAGACTGCTGCCCCCATGACGCGGCCCCGGATAAGACGAAGAAAATAGATGGATGGATGGATATTAAAGCAACACCCAAACTTAAGTATTCTAGTGACTGTTAGCTTTGAGTCACAGTGAGCTAGCTAGCGCCTATTGACTAATGATGCATTCACATCGGGGTGTCAAAGGTGTCGAGTTTACATGCAAAGTCTATGGAGGAGGTGCATCTTGGCCTCCCTGCGTTTGTGCAGTGAGTGTTCAAGCGTCGGAGCGGTGTGAATCTGACGTTGACGTAGCGTGTCTTGAGCGTTCACGTGTTGGATGCTCTCTTCACGCGTCCAAAGCGTCAGATGCCAAAGTTGAAAAAGCTGAACTTTTGGCCGTTTGACCAGTCAGAGACGACACAGCAGTGATTTAGCGACATCATTTTCCAGAAAAAAGTAGGAAGATATCAGCCACAAACAAGCAGCAACCAGCTAGCATAAAGGCTAGTCATGGAGACACGCCGCCGCAGAGCTGACCACCTCCGCTGATGGTTTTATGTGATTAATACACTAAAGCCACTCTCTCGACTTGGTCTGGCTCTTAGGTCTGGCTCCTGCAGGTTACATTTTTATTGGTTTGGTTCTTACCTGGTTCTTGGTTCTGGGCTTTACGGATCTTGCTACTGGTCTAAAGGCTAAACCTAGATCATAGATGTGTTTGATGTTTTAAATAATAAAAATGTAACTTAAATGAATAAATGAAACAAGAGGAGACTCGATCCAAACAAGTTGGTTCTTGGTCTGGGTTTGGTCCAGGTTTAGTCCTGGGTTCTGACCTAGTTCTTGGCCCAGCTCTGGTCTGGTTCTTGGTCTGGGTTTGGTCCTTACCTGGTTCTTGGGCCGTTTCAGTACTCGGAGGATCTTGAGGATTCTGGCTCCTATTCTTTTGTCATCGATGGTCCACTCCTCCAGAAGTGTCTTCATCTCAGACTCGATACAGCCCATGGAGAAACTGGGACAGCTCTGGGGTCAACAGTCAGAGGTCAGGTCAGGTGAGGGTCAGAGGTCAGGTCAGGTGAGGGTCAGAGGTCAGGTCAGGTGAGGGTCAGACTCGATCGAGGTCAGGTCAGGTGAGGGTCAGAGGTCAGGTCAGGTGAGGGTCAGAGGTCAGACAGGTGAGGGTCAGAGGTCAGGTCAGGTGAGGGTCAGAGGTCAGACAGGTGAGGGTCAGAGGTCAGACAGGTGAGGGTCAGAGGTCAGACAGGTGAGGGTCAGAGGTCAGACAGGTGAGTGTTCTTAGACAGGTAAACACAAGAGTCCAAAACGCTGTGTGATGTTCAGGCTGAACCTGTCGCAGGTTCCTGGTCCTGGGATCTTTTTCTTTTTAACTCAGAGTCTTTAAAGTTCTGTTTTAATGAAGTCAAACTTCACCTTCATAAATACATAAGTGTCACAATAAACAGCTGTACTGCTGTTTTCTATCATCACTGCTGCTAAATGCAGTGATTATATCCCGCCCCTTCTATGCAGGACCGGATGGCTTCAAACCTAGTCATTTAGGGCAAAACATTATAGCTATAAGGACTGAGGTCATGTGACAGTAAGGACTGAGGTCATGTGACGATATGGACTGAGGTCATGTGACGATATGGACTGAGGTCATGTGACGATATGGACTGAGGTCATGTGACGATAAGGACTGAGGTCATGTGACGCTAAGGACTGTGGTCATGTGACGCTAAGGACTGTGGTCATGTGACGCTAAGGACTGAGGTCATGTGACGCTAAGGACTGAGGTCATGTGACGCTAAGGACTGAGGTCATGTGACGATAAGGACTGAGGTCACATGACGATAAGGACTGAGGTCACGTGACGATAAGGACTGAGGTCATGTGACAGTAAGGACTGAGGTCATGTGACGATAAGGACTGAGGTCATGTGACGTAAGGACTGAGGTCATGTGACGATAAGGACTGAGGTCATGTGACGATAAGGACTGAGGTCATGTGACGATAAGGACTGAGGTCATGTGACGCTAAGGACTGAGGTCACATGACGATAAGGACTGAGGTCACATGACGATAAGGACTGAGGTCATGTGACGCTAAGGACTGAGGTCACATGACGATAAGGACTGAGGTCACATGACGATAAGGACTGAGGTCACATGACGATAAGGACTGAGGTCACATGACGATAAGGATTGAGGTCACGTGACGCTAAGGACTGAGGTCACATGACGATAAGGACTGAGGTCATGTGACGATAAGGACTGAGGTCACGTGACGATATGGACTGAGGTCATGTGACGCTAAGGACTGTGGTCATGTGACGATAAGGACTGAGGTCACATGACGATAAGGACTGAGGTCATGTGACGCTAAGGACTGAGGTCATGTGACGCTAAGGACTGAGGTCACATGACGATAAGGACTGAGGTCATGTGACGCTAAGGACTGAGGTATACATGACGATAAGCACATGATAGGTCATGTGACGCTAATGGACTGAGGTCATGTGACAATAAGGACTGAGGTCATGATGTCACATAAGGACTGAGGTCACATGACGATAAGGACTCTCATGTCTGACGATATGGACTGAGGTCACATGACGATAAGGATTGAGGTCATGTGACGATAAGGACTGAGGTCACCTGACGATAAGGTCTGAGGTCACATGACGATAAGGACTGAGGTGCATGACGATAAGGACTGTGGGGAATGTGACAGTACAACTGAGTGTGCACGTATAAGATGAACTGAGGTCACCTGACGATAACCCACTGAGGTCACATGACCATAAGGACTTTATCATGTGACACTGAAGGACTGAGTCATGTGACGATATGGACTGAGGTCCAGTGACGCTAAGGACTGAGGTCATGTGACGATAAGGACTGAGGTCATATGACGAGAAGGACTGAGGTCATGTGACGATAAGGATTCATAGATATATGAGAAGCAAGACATGATATGTTCAGTCTGTCAAATGGAAAAATTAAATTTTATCAGAAATGCTGATAGAGATGACCTGACATCCCCAGATAACTTCATAGAAGGAATGCATATTATGCAATGACATAAACATGAGGAGTACCTGGTACTGCAGGTGGGTGGGCGTGTACAGGAGGGTGGTCGCCCCCCTGCAACAAACAAAACCACACAACAAACAAATCGGTGCAAACAAAAAAACTCATCATTAAACGTTAACATCTGGGTTTTGTTCTTGATTTAAAAAAACAATTTGCTTTAACTTTCAGTGATTTGCCCTTGTTTTCATTGCCTTTTATCAGAGGTACTCATGTTCCAAAAAATCTGATCAGGTGTGAAGCAGCTCAACCTGTGTCGCACCTGTGTCACACACCTGTGTCACACACCTGTGTCACACCCCTGTCACACACCTGTGTCACACAAGTGTCACACAACATGAGGAGTACCTGTGTCACACACACCTGTGTCACACACCTGTGTCAACACAAACCGTGTAACACAACAAACAAACACCTGTGTCACACACCTGTGTCACACACCTGTGTCACACACCTGTGTCACACACCTGTGTCACACAAGTGTCACACACCCATGTAACACCTGTGTCACACACCTGTGTTACACGCCTGTGTTACACACCTGTGTCACACACCTGTGTCACACCTGTGTTACACACCTGTGTCAGACACCTGTGTCACACACCTGTGTCACACACCTGTGTCACACCTGTGTCACACACCTGTGTCACACACCTGTCACACACCTGTGTCACACCTGTGTCACACACCTGTGTCACACACCTGTGTCACACACCTGTGTCACACACCTGTGTCACACCCTGTGTTACACACCCTGTGTCACACACCTGTGTCACACACCTGTGTCACACACCTGTGTCACACACCTGTGTCACACCTGTGTTACACACCTGTGTCACACACCTGTGTCACACACCTGTGTCACACACCTGTGTTACACACCTGTGTTACACACCTGTGTCACACACCTGTGTCACACACCTGTGTCACACACCTGTGTCACACACCTGTGTCACATCCTGTCCACACACCTGTGTCACACCCTGTCACACACCTGTGTCACACACTGTGTCACACACCTGTGTCACACACCTGTGTCACACACCTGTGTCACACACCTGTGTCACACCTGTGTCACACACCTGTGTCACACCCCTGTGGCACAACCTGTGTCACACACCTGTGTCACACCTGTGTCACACCTGTGTCACACACCTGTGTCACACCTGTGTCACACACCTGTGTCACACACCTGTGTCACACACCTGTGTCACACACCTGTGTCACACCTGTGGTCACACACCTGTGTCACACCTGTGTCACACACCTGTGTCTCACACCTGTGTCACACACCTGTGTCACACCTGTGTCACACCTGTCTCACACACCTGTGTCACACCTGTCTCACACCTGTGTCACACACCTGTGTCACACCTGTGTCACACCTGTGTCACATCTGTGTCACACACCTGTGTCACACACCTGTGTCACATCTGTGTCACACACCTGTGTCACACCTGCGTCACACACCTGTGTCACACCTGTGTCACACCTGTGTCACACACCTGTGTCACACCTGTGTCACACACTGTCACACACCTGTGTCACACACACCTGTGTCACATCTGTGTCACACCTGCGTCACACACCTGTGTCACACACCTTTGGCACACCTGTCTCACACCTGTGTCACACCTGTGTCACACCTGCGTCACACACCTTGGCACACCTGTCTCACACCTGTGTCACACCTGTGTCACACCTGCGTCACACACCTGTGTCACACACCTTTGGCACACCTGTCTCACACCTGTGTCACACCTGCGTCACACACCTGCGTCACAGTGGTTAGAGCATTAGTCACACCTTGTCGGACACCTGTCTCACGGACCTGTGTCACACCTGCGTCACAGGCCTGTGTCACACCTGTCTCCACACCTATTACACCTGTGTGTGTGAACCTGTGGCACACACCTGTGTCACACCTGTGTCACACCTGTGTCACACCTGTGTCACACCTGTGTGTCACACCTGTGTCACACCTGCGTCACACCTGTGTCACACAGGCTTTGGCACACCTGCGTCACACCTGTGTCACACACCTGTGTCACACACCTGTGTCACATCTGTCTCACACCTGTGTCACACACCTGCGTCACACCGGTGTCAAACCTGTGTCACATCTGTGTCACACACCGGGGTCACACACCTCACACACCTGGTCACAGCGTCACACCTGGTCGTCACACACCGAAGGTCACAGGACCTGTCCCACACCTGCGTCTGTCACCTGTGTCACACACCAAGTCACACACCTGTGCCTAGTATGACAAGTGGTGTCACAACCTGTGTGATCGGTGTCACACACCCTGCGTCACACCTGCGTCACACCTGCGTCACACACTGCGTCACACACCTGCGTCACACACCTGTGTAGCACACCCTGCGTCACACAGTGTGCGTCACACACGAATAATCACACCAGTGTGCGCTTTGTCACACTTGTGTCAAACACCGTCTTTACACCTGCGTCAACCTGCATCACACACCTGCGTCACACCTGTGTCACACACCTGCGTCACACACCTGTGTCACACACCTGCGTCACACCTGTGTCACACACCTGTGTCACATCTGTGTCACACCTGCGTCACACACCTGCGTCACACACCTGCGTCACACACCTGCGTCACACACCTGTGTCACACCTGTGTCACACCTGTGTCACACACCTGCGTCACACACCTGCGTCACACCTGCGTCACACACCTGCGTCACACCTGTGTCACACACCTGCGTCACACCTGTGTCACACACCTGTGTCACACACCTGTGTCACACCTGAAAGGTTAGTGGTGAGAGGAACCGATGGTCCAGATTGGCAGCCTCTGTGAGTCTGTCTCAGGGCGGCTGTGGCTACATATGTCTGTGTGTCTGAGTGTGAAGGAGGGAAACACCCATCCTCCAGCGTCTCTGGGTTAAATGTCAACATTTGTAGGAGCCTGAGAGTCAAAACACAAATACTAATGCAAATATCAGCCTAAATGCTAGTAGTACTATGTGTAGTAAGAGCAGATAGATAAATACTTTATTAATCCCCAGACCAGGGAAATTCATTTGTCCAGCAGCAAAAATAAAAACAGAGCCATAACATAAATTGATACAGAATATCGGTATTTGTAGTAGTAGCAGTAGAAGCAGCAGTAGCATTTGTAGTAGTATTCATAGTACTCTTACCCAGCTGGGTTGTTTGGCCCTGATGCCCTGCAGCAGGTTGAATCCATCTGTGGTCTTGGGGCATCTGGGCAGAGTGAGAGCTGAAACGTACCACACACAGAGGAGCAGCGAACGCACCACACACCCCCTCAGCATGGCCTGCAGGGGGCGCCACCCATCCTGAAGCCACTGCCGCCACAACACAAGACCGGGTTTAGTCCTGGTTTGGACCTGGTTTGGACCTGGTTTAGTCCTGGTTTAGTCCTGGTTTGGACCTGGTTTACTCCTGGTTTAGTCCTGGTTTAGTCCTGGTTTGGACCTGGTTTAGTCCTGGTTTAGTCCTGGTTTGGACCTGGTTTGGACCTGGTTTAGTCCTGGTTTAGTCCTGGTTTAGTCCTGGTTTGGACCTGGTTTGGACCTGGTTTACTCCTGGTTTAGTCCTGGTTTAGTCCTGGTTTGGACCTGGTTTAGTCCTGGTTTAGTCCTGGTTTGGACCTGGTTTAGTCCTGGTTTGGACCTGGTTTAGATCTTGGTTAGACCAGGTCGGGCTCATTCAGACTTCATGGTGACTTAGTCCTGACATAATCCCAGTTTGTGTCAAAATAAATCCAAGGTGCAGCTGTGGTTCACTTGTGATTTAGTCCTGGTTCAGACCTGCTGTAGTCCTGGTTGAATTCCGGTTTAGTGCTGGTTGAATCCTGGTTAAATCCTGGTTAAATCCTGGTTTAATCCTGGTTAAGTCCTAGTTTAGTCCTGGTTCAGATCTTCTGTGGATCGTTCACATTTTTAAATCTCTATTAAACGTGTCCAGACCTGAAGCTGTAAACCGCAGCGTGAACTCATTCTCCTCTATCTCTCTCTCGTCTTTCTATGTCTCCGCTCTGTCACTCCTCTCTCTATTTCTCGCTCCTCCCTTTCTCTCTATCTCTCTATCTCTCTATCTTGTGACTCTTTTCTCTCCTTGTTTCCATGGAACAGATCTGACCCGACGAGCTGAGGGAGGAGCTGAGGGAGGAACTGAGGGAGGAACTGAGGGAGGAACTGAGGGAGGAACTGAGGGAGGAACTGAGGGAGGAGCTGAGGGAGGAACTGAGGGAGGAACTGAGGGAGGAACTGAGGGAGGAGCTGAGGGAGGAACTGAGGGAGGAGCTGAGGGAGGAACTGAGGGAGGAACTGAGGGAGGAGCTGAGGGAGGAGCTGGGAGGAGCTGAGGAGGAGGAACTGAGGGAGGAACTGAGGGAGGGAGAGGGAGGAACTGAGGGAGGAACTGAGAGAGGAACTGAGGGAGGAACTGAGGGAGGGAAGAGAGAGGGAGGAACTGAGGACTGAGAGAGGAGGGAAGGAGCTGAGGGAGGAACTGAGGGAGGAACTGAGGGAGGAACTGAGAGAGGAACTGAGAGAGGAACTGAGGGAGGAACTGAGAGAGGAACTGAGGGAGGAACTGAGGGAGGAACTGAGGGAGGAGCTGAGGGAGGAGCTGAGGGAGGAGCAGAGGGAGGAGGGAGGAACTGAGGGAGGAGGAGCTGAGGGAGGAACTGAGAGAGGAGCTGAGGGAAGAGATGAGGGAGGAACTGAGGGAGGAGGGACTGAGGGAGGAACTGAGAGAGGAGCTGAGGGAGGAAAGAGAGAGGGAGGAACTGAGGGAGGAACTGAGGGAGGAACTGAGGGAGGAGCTGAGGGAGGAGCTGAGAGAGGAGCTGAGGGAGGAACTGAGGGAGGAACTGAGGGAGGAACTGAGGGAGGAGCTGAGGGAGGAGCTGAGAGAGGAACTGAGGGAGGAACTGAGGGAGGAGCTGAGAGAGGAAATGAGGGAGGAGCTGAGGGAGGAACTGAGGGAGGAACTGAGGGAGGAGCTGAGGGAGGAGCTGAGGGAGGAGCTGAGGGAGGCTTGTGGGCGGAGCGTGGGTGATGTAGGCTTGTGGGCGGAGCGTGGGTGATGTAGGCTTGTGGGCGGAGCGTGGGTGATGTAGGCTTGTGGGCGGAGCGTGGGTGATGTAGGCTTGTGGGCGGAGCGTGGGTGATGTAGGCTTGTGGGCGGAGCGGAGCGTGGGGCGAGCAGGCTTGTGGGCGGAGCGTGGGTGATGTAGGCTTGTGGGCGGAACCTCGTACAGGCTCGTACTGTTAGGAGGGTTTGAATAGGGTTCAGGAGAGATCACTAGATTACTCAAACATGGATGAATCAAACACCTCGTCATGTTCTGAAGGAGGGAATCCTCTTTAATGAAATTTACTTGTAAAAGTTTGAAAGCAGACTACAGGAGCTGAGAGGAGACAAAAATATGAAACCAAACTAAGTTAAAGAGAGGATCTGATTGGTCCAAGTTTGTCCCAGACACGTCCAAACATTGATATGATTTCATAAATAACACACAAGTACGAAAAAGAGAAGTACTAATGAAACGTTAAAATCATACTTTAAAAACATAGAAACACACTGAAAAAATCATAATAAAAACACAGGCTTCAAACCTAAAACCTTCTGAAAGGCTGAGACTCAAACTCTGATTCTGTAACTAAGACTCAGGCACAGATTCTGACTCTGTGTCTCAGACTCTGACTCTGTGACTCTGTGACTCTGACTCTGTCTCTCAGACTCTGACTCTGTGACTCTGACTCTCTGACTCTCAGACTCTGACTCTCTGACTCTCAGACTCTGACTCTCAGACTCTGACTCTCAGACTCTGTGACTCTGACTCTGTGACTCTCAGACTCTGTGACTCTCTGACTCTGACCCTGTGACTCTGACTCTAAGACTCTGACTCTGAGACTCTCTGACTCTGACTCTCAGACTCTGACTCTGAGACTCTGATTCTCAGACTCTGACTCTGTGACTCTGACTCTGACTCTCTGACTTTGACTCTCTGACTCTGAGACTCTCTGACTCTGACTCTCAGACTCTGACTCTCAGACTCTGACTCTCAGACTCTGATTCTCAGACTCTGACTCTGTGACTCTGACTCTGTGACTCTGACTCTCAGACTCTGAGACTCTGACTCTGTGACTCTGACTCTCAGACTCTGACTCTGTGACTCTGACTCTGTGACTCTGACTCTCAGACTCTGACTCTGTGACTCTGACTCTGTGACTTTGTGACTCTGACTCTGTGACTCTGACTCTCAGACTCTGACTCTGTGACTCTCTGACTCTCAGACTCTGTGACTCTGACTCTCAGACTCTCTGACTCTGACTCTGTGACTGTGACTCTGACTCTGTGACTCTGACTCTCAGACTCTGACTCTGTGACTCTCTGACTCTCAGACTCTGACTCTGTGACTCTGACTCTCAGACTCTGTGACTCTGACTCTGTGACTCTGACTCTCAGACTCTGACTCTCAGACTCTGACTCTCAGACTCTGACTCTCAGACTCTGACTCTGTGACTCTCAGACTCTGACTCTCAGACTCTGACTCTCAGACTCTGACTCTGTGACTCTCTGACTCTCTGACTCTCAGACTCTGACTCTGTGACTCTGACTCTCAGACTCTGTGACTCTGACTCTGTGACTCTGACTCTCAGACTCTGACTCTCAGACTCTGACTCTCAGACTCTGACTCTCAGACTCTGACTCTCAGACTCTGACTCTGTGACTCTCAGACTCTGACTCTCAGACTCTGACTCTCAGACTCTGACTCTCAGACTCTGACTCTCAGACTCTGACTCTGTGACTCTCAGACTCTGACTCTCACTCTGACTCTCTCAGACTCTCAGACTCTCAGACTCTGACTCTCAGACTCTCTGACTCTGTGACTCTCAGACTCTGACCCTGTGACTCTGAGACTGTGACTCTGACTCTCAGACTCTGACTCTCTGACTCTCTGACTCTCAGACTCTGACTCTCAGACTCAGACTCTGACTCTCTGACTCTGACTCTCAGACTCTGACTCTCAGACTCTGACTCTGACTCTCAGACTCTGACTCTCAGACTCTGACTCTGACTCTGAGACTCTGACTCTCTGTGACTCTCTGACTCTGACTCTGACTCTCTGACTCTCAGACTCTGAGATTCTGAGACTCTGACTCTGAGACTCTGACTCTCAGACTCTGACTCTCAGACTCTGACTCTCTGACTCTGACTCTCAGACTCAGACTCTGACTCTCTGACTCTCTGACTCTCAGACTCTGAGACTCTGAGACTCTGACTCTCAGACTCTGACTCTCAGACTCAGACTCTGACTCTCAGACTCTCAGACTCTCAGACTCTGACTCTGTGACTCTGACTCTGTGACTCTGACTCTGTGACTCTGACTCTGTGACTCTGACTCTCAGACTCTCAGACTCTCAGACTCTCAGACTCTGACTCTGTGACTCTGACTCTCAGACTCTGTGACTCTGACTCTGTGACTCTGACTCTCAGACTCTGACTCTCAGACTCTGACTCTCAGACTCTGACTCTCAGACTCTGACTCTCAGACTCTGACTCTGTGACTCTCAGACTCTTGACTCTCAGACTCTGACTCTCAGACTCTGACTCTCAGACTCTGACTCTCAGACTCAGACTCTGTGACTCTGACTCTCAGACTCAGACTCAGACTCTCTGACTCTGACTCTCAGACTCTGACTCTCAGACTCTGACTCTGACTCTCAGACTCTGACTCTCAGACTCTGACTCTGTGACTCTCTGACTCTGACTCTGACTCTCTCTGACTCTCAGACTCTGAGACTCTGAGACTCTGAGACTCTGACTCTCAGACTCTGACTCTCTGACTCTGACTCTCAGACTCAGACTCTGACTCTCAGACTCTCAGACTCTCAGACTCTGACTCTCAGACTCTGACTCTCAGACTCTGACTCTGTGACTCTGACTCTGACTCTGTGGACTCTGACTCTGACACTCTGACTCTCTGACTCTCAGACTCTGACTCTGACTCTGACTCTGTGACTCTCAGACTATGACTCTGTGACTCTGTGACTCTGACTCTGTGACTCTGACTCTCAGACTCTGACTCTGTGACTCTGACTCTCAGACTCAGACTCTGTGACTCTGACTCTCTGACTCTGTGACTCTGACTCTCTGACTCTGACTCTGACTCTGTGACTGACTCTGAACTCTCTGACTCTCTGACTCTCAGACTCTGACTCTGTGACTCTGACTCTCAGACTCTGTGACTCTGACTCTGTGACTCTGACTCTCAGACTCTGACTCTCAGACTCTGACTCTCAGACTCTGACTCTCAGACTCTGACTCTCAGACTCTGACTCTGTGACTCTCAGACTCTTGACTCTCAGACTCTGACTCTCAGACTCTGACTCTCAGACTCTGACTCTCTGACTCTGACTCTCTGACTCTCTGACTCTCTGACTCTCAGACTCTCAGACTCTGAGACTCTGAGACTCTCAGACTCTGACTCTCAGACTCTGACTCTCTGACTCTGACTCTCAGACTCAGACTCAGACTCTCAGACTCTCTGACTCTCAGACTCTGACTCTCAGACTCAGACTCTCAGACTCTGACTCTCTGACTCTGACTCTCAGACTAGGCGTACTAAAACTGAAGATTCTGAAGTGGATCTGAGTGTAAAAGTCCTCGGGGCTGTTCTCTTCATGTTTTTATATTTTATATTTTATATTTTATTTCCATTCTGAAGACGTCGTCCCGTTGCTTTGGCTCCAAACCCTCGTCCTGAAGACCCTCGGATGGTTTCTCCTTCAGGTTCAGGTGGAAAACCAAAAGTCACAGTAGTGATCAAAGGGTCAAGGGTCATATTTTTGGAGTTCAGTTTCCATCATAATCACAGATGTTGGGCGTCGTCATGGAGATGATTCAACAAACGTCAGATCTGATTGGACCCGGAGCCGCAGGAGCCAATCAGAGTCCAGATAAACAGGTGTGTGCACTTTATGAATGACACGTGTAAAGAACCGTGAGGAAATACAAACACACGACGAGCCAAAGTGTCCAACGTAAGGCTGAAACATTTACATATTTCACAACAAGTCACTTTAAAGCCATACTTCGGAACATTTTCCATGGAGATACACATATTTAATGCCATAATGTGGAATATTATAGCCAAAAGAAGAACATTTCCATGGAAACGAGCAGGAGAAGTTCAAATAAGAGTAAGGTCTGTGGAGGTGCGAGTCTGTTCACGATGAGGACGCTCAGTGATTTAGACCAGAAAATTACACACTGGGGCTTTAAACGCACAAGTTTAAAGACTGAACCTGTCAAAAGATTTTCTGTCTGAACCATTAAATATTCAAAAAGGTTTGAATCAACAAGAATCACATTTAGACCTGGTTTAGTCCTGGTTTAGTCCTGGTTTAGTCCTGGTTTAGTCCTGGTTTAGACCTGGTTTAGACCCGGTTTAGTCCTGGTTTAGTCCTGGTTTTAGTCCTGTCCTAGTCCTTTTTAGTCCTGGTTTAGACCTGGTTTAGACCCGGTTTAGTCCTGGTTTAGTCCTGGTTTAGTCCTGGTTTAGTCCTGGTTTAGACCTGGTTTAGACCTGGTTTAGACCTGGTTTAGTCCTGGTCTAGTCCTGGTTTAGTCCTGGTTTAGTCCTGGTCTAGTCCTGGTTTAGACCTGGTTTAGTCCTGGTTTATTTCTGGTTTAGTCCTGGTTTAGACCTGGTTTAGTCCTGGTTTAGTCCTGGTTTAGTCCTGGTTTAGTCCTGGTGTAGTCCTGATTTATTTCTGGTTAAGGCCTGGTTTAGACCTGGTTTAGTCCTGGTTTAGACCTGGTTTAGTCCTGGTTTAGACCTGGTTTCTGAGTTCGACCTGACCCCTGGTTTAGTCCTGGTTTTAGTCCTGGTTTAGTCCTGGTTTAGACCTGGTTTAGTTGGTTTAGACCTGGTTTAGTCCTGGTTTAGTCCTGGTTTAGTCCTGGTTTAGTCCTGGTTTAGTCCTGTCTAGTCCTGGTTTAGACCTGGTTTAGTCCTGGTTTATTTCTGGTTTAGTCCTGGTTTAGACCTGGTTTAGACCAGGTTTAGACCTGGTTTAGACCTGGTTTAATCCTGGTTTAGACCTGGTTTAGACCTGGTTTATTTCTGGTTTAGTCCTGGTTTAGACCTGGTTTAGTCCTGGTTTAGTCCTGGTTTAGTCCTGGTTTAGTCCTGGTGTAGTCCTGATTTATTTCTGGTTTAGGCCTGGTTTAGACCTCGTTTAGTCCTGGTTTAGACCTGGTTTGGACCTCGTTTAGTCCTGGTTTAGACCTGGTTTAGACCTGGTTTAGACCTGGTTTAGTCCTGGTTTAGTCCTGGTTTAATCCTGGTTTAGTCCTGGTTTAGACCTGGTTTAGTCCTGGTTTAGTCCTGGTTTAGTCCTGGTTTAGACCTGGTTTAGTCCTGGTCTAGTCCTGGTTTAGTCCTGGTTTAGTCCTGGTTTAGTCCTGGTTTAGACCTGGTTTAGTCCTGGTCTAGTCCTGGTTTAGACCTGGTTTAGACCTGGTTTAGACCTGGTTTAGTCCTGGTCTAGTCCTGGTTTAGTCCTGGTCTAGTCCTGGTTTAGCCCTGGTCTAGTCCTGGTTTAGTCCTGGTTTAGTCCTGGTCTAGTCCTGGTTTAGACCTGGTTTATTTCTGGTTTAGTCCTGGTTTAGACCTGGTTTAGTCCTGGTTTAGTCCTGATTTAGTCCTGGTTTAGTCCTGTGTTAGTCCTGGTTTATTTCTGGTTTTAGTCCTGGTTTAGTCCTGGTTTAGTCCTGGTTTAGACCTGGTTTAGTCCTGGTTTATTTATGGTTTTAGTCCTGGTTTAGTCCTGGTTTAGTCCTGGTTTAGACCTGGTTTAGACCTGGTTTAGTCCTGGTTTAGTCCTGGTTTAGACCTGGTTTAGTCCTGGTTTAGACCTGGTTTAGACCTGGTTTAGACCTGGTTTAGACCTGGTTTAGTCCTGGTTTAGTCCTGGTTTAATCCTGGTTTAGTCCTGGTCTAGTCCTGGTTTAGTCCTGGTTTAGTCCTGGTTTAGACCTGGTTTAGTCCTGGTTTAGTCCTGGTTTAGACCTGGTTTAGTCCTGGTTTAGACCTGGTTTAGACCTGGTTTAGTCCTGGTTTAGACCTGGTTTAGTCCTGGTTTAGACCTGGTTTAGACCTGGTTTAGACCTGGTTTAGACCTGGTTTTAGTGACCTGGTTTAGTCCTGGTTTAGTCCTGGTTTAATCCTGGTTTAGTCCTGGTTTAGACCTGGTTTAGTCCTGGTTTAGTCCTGGTTTAGTCCTGGTTTAGACCTGGTTTAGTCCTGGTCTAGTCCTGGTTTAGTCCTGGTTTAGTCCTGGTTTAGACCTGGTTTAGTCCTGGTTTAGTCCTGGTTTAGACCTGGTTTAGACCTGGTTTAGACCTGGTTTAGTCCTGTCTAGTCCTGGTTTAGACCTGGTTTTAGGTCCTGGTTTAGTCCTGGTTTAGACCTGGTTTAGTCCTGGTTTAGTCCTGGTTTAGTCCTGGTTAGACCTGGTTTAGACCTGGTTTAGTCCTGGTTTAGACCTGGTTTAGTCTTGGTTTAGTCCTGGTTTAGTCCTGGTTTAGTCCTGGTTTAGTACCTGGTTTAGTCCTGGTTTAGTCCTGGTTTAGTCCTGGTTTAGTCCTGGTGTAGTCCTGGTTTAGTCCTGTTTAGTCCTGGTTTAGTCCTGGTTTAGACCTGGTTTAGACCGGTTTAGTCCTGGTTTAGACCTGGTTTAGTCCTGGTTTAGACCTGGTTTAGACCTGGTTTAGACCTGGTTTAGACCTGGTTTAGTCCTGGTTTAGTCCTGGTTTAGTCCTGGTTTAGTCCTGGTTTAGACCTGGTTTAGTCCTGGTTTAGTCCTGGTTTAGTCCTGGTTTAGACCTGGTTTAGTCCTGGTCTAGGTCCTGGTTTAGTCCTGGTTTAGTCCTGGTTTAGACCTGGTTTAGTCCTGGTTAGTCCTGGTTTAGACCTGGTTTAGACCTGGTTTAGACCTGGTTTAGTCCTGGTCTAGTCCTGTTTTAGACCTGGTTTAGTCCTGGTTTAGTCCTGGTTTTAGACCTGGTTTAGGACCTGGTTTAGTCCTGGTTTAGTCCTGGTTTAGAGACCTGGTTTAGACCTGGTTTAGTCCTGGTTTAGACCTGGTTTAGTCTTGGTTAGTCCTGGTTTAGTCCTGGTTTAGTCCTGGTTTAGACCTTGTTTAGACCTGGTTTAGTCCTGGTTTAGACCTGGTTTAGTCCTGGTTTAGACCTGGTTTAGACCTGGTTTAGACCTGGTTTAGTCCTGGTTTAGACCTGGTTTAGTCCTGGTTTAGTCCTGGTTTAGTCCTGGTTAGACCTGGTTTAGTCCGGTCTAGTCCTGGTCTAGTCCTGGTTTAGTCCTGGTTTAGTCCTGGTTAGACCTGGTTTAGACCTGGTTTAGTCCTGGTTAGTCCCTGGTTTAGTCCTGGTTTAGACCTGGTTTAGTCTGGTTTAGTCCTGGTTTAGTCCTGGTTTAGTCCTGGTTTAGACCTGGTTTAGTCCTGGTCTAGTCCTGGTTTAGTCCTGGTTTAGACCTGGTTTAGTCCTGGTCTAGTCCTGGTTTAGTCCTGGTCTAGTCCTGGTTTAGCCCTGGTCTAGTCCTGGTTTAGTCCTGGTTTAATCCTGGTCTAGTCCCTGGTTTAGACCTGGTTTAGTCCTGGTTTAGTTTCTGGTTTAGTCCTGGTTTAGACCTGGTTTAGACCAGGTTTAGACCTGGGTTTAGACCTGGTTTAATCCTGGTTTAGACCTGGTTTTAGACCTGGTTTATTTCTGGTTTAGTCCTGGTTTAGACCTGGTTTAGTCCTGGTTTAGTCCTGGTTTAGTCCTGGTGTAGTCCTGGTTTATTTCTGGTTTAGTCCTGGTTTAGACCTGGTTTAGTCCTGGTTTAGACCTGGTTTAGTCCTGGTTTAGTCCTGGTTTAGACCTGGTTTAGACCTGGTTTAGTCCTGGTCTAGTCCTGGTTTAGTTCTGGTTTAGTCCTGGTTTAGTCCTGGTTTAGACCAGGTTTAGTCCTGGTTTAGTCCTGGTTTATACCTGGTTTAGACCTGGTTTAGTCCTGGTCTAGTCCTGGTTTAGTCCTGGTCTAGTCCTGGATTTGCCCTGGTCTAGTCCTGGTTTAGTCCTGGTCTAGTCCTGGTTTAGACCTGGTTTAGTCCTGGTTTAGTCCTGGTTTAGTCCTGGTTTAGTCCTGGTGTAGTCCTGGTTTATTTCTGGTTTAGTCCTGGTTTAGTCCTGGTTTAGACCTGGTTTAGTCCTGGTTTAGTCCTGGTTTAGTCCTGGTTTAGTCCTGGTTTAGACCTGGTTTAGTCCTGGTTTAGACCTGGTTTAGTCCTGGTTTAGTCCTGGTTTAGTCGTGGTTTAGTCCTGGTTTAGACCTGGTTTAATCCTGGTCTAGTCCTGGTTTAGACCTGGTTTAGACCTGGTTTAATCCTGGTTTAGTCCTGGTTTAGACCTGGTTTAGACCTGGTCAATACTTTGATTTAATTTTGTTCATATTTCTATAATAATAATAATACTAATAATAAAATGTCTTGGAAACAGTCTTGTTCTTTGTAAAGGTCCTCAGGGTTCTGTAAGTTCCTTAAGTTCCTTAAGTTCCTTAAGTTCCTTAAGTTCCTTAAGTTCTTTAAGTTCTTTAAGTTCTTAAGTTCCTTAAGTTCCTTAAGTTCTTTAAGTTCTTTAAGTTCCTTAAGTTCCTTAAGTTCCTTAAGTTCCTTAAGTTCCTTAAGTTCTTTAAGTTCCTTAAGTTCCTTAAGTTCTTTAAGTTCCTTAAGTTCTTTCAGTTCTTTCAGTTCTTTCAGTTCTTTCAGTTCCTTAAGTTCTTTCACTTCTTCTCTGGTCACTGTGGTGCTCCGTGCACACTGACCCTCCTCGCTAGCGCCCCCTGTGGCTGCGCACCGTGCTGCAGCGTCTGCGTTAAGCTAACCTGCGCCGTGCTAAACGACTTGATCCTCCCGCTGCCCGCGATCTGCAGGTTTACCGTGGTGGCGTAGCTCATCTTCTGATTGGCCGGTTTGGCGGGTGAGGGCGGGGCTAGGGGCACAGGTGAGGAGCGTGCTACGTAAGCACAAATGATCTGGCTACGACAGGTCCCGTCTTCGACCTGAGAATGGCCCCAGTCCGGCACCTCGGGCGGAGCGACGCTAAACTCACCGAAGCTCCGGGAGATCTCATCGGACCAGGGCACACCGGCGAACTGCTGCCCAGAAAAGGAGCTCCTTCCCGGGTTGTACCTGCTGGGTGACCCCGGCGACTGGAGGGCGGTCCTGGGGCTCAGACAGGCCAGCGCGGGCGAGGAGTAGCCGCTTCGGGAGGTGTGGGAGCTGGACTCGGACTGGTCGAAAGGTCCGTTGAAGGTGAGGGACCTCCGGCTGCTCTCTACCCAGGATCGACGCACTCCGCTGGGGTTGCTCCTGGCGGGACTCGGGGGTCTGTCGGCTAACGTGGTCGAGTGGGAGCGCCCTATGCTGGACTGGGATGACGGGGAAAATGGCGGCGATGGCGAGGAGGATCGGAAGTTTCGTAAAGAATTGGGATACGTTGAAGTTGGGGACGGACACGGGGAGAAGCTCGGGTTTCGTGGTTGTGGCGGCGTGTTGTGATTGGTCCAAGTGTTCACCGAAGCACCAATGGGAGGAGGGGACGTGATCCGCGGGTTCAAACTCGAACTCACTGACGACGCTCTGTTTATGTCCAGTGTCAGCCCCAGTGGATTGTGGGAGCTTCCCGGGCGACGCGGATTGGGCGGCTTGTTTGCTAACGGTGAATTCAGATCGGGCTGTGGAGCCGAATGGGAAAAGGGCGTTGGCGAAGGGGCCCTTGAACTGGGCTCGGAGGTGCAAAACGGCCGTGCCACGCGGTTATGAAAGTTACACCAAGAAGAATCGTGGGTTATCTCGGCGTTAGCGCTACTGTTAGCTGCCCGGTTAGCTCCATGCGCGCTGCAACAGGCACTTGCCATGTTGTTGTTGTTGTTAGCATTAGCATGGGGATACGCAGACATCGCACTGTGGCGTGGAGGATGGTTCGCTGAAGATTGGGGCGACCAAAGGAAAGATTTGGGTTGTTGGTTGGATTCTGTGGAGCGTTTTGGCGATGGGGAACACTGTCGCAGGAGATAAGTGGACGGGAGAGTAGATTTATCCGAAGTCTTTTTGGACATGGACTGGCTAATGGACTGGCTAATGCAGGACGCGGCGAGCGAGCGGGTGAAGACTGAGGAGGAGGTTGGTTTGGTGGATCTTAATGCAGGATTTGAGGGTCTTGGGTCTTGGTAGATGTGGTTTTCAGGCGGACAGTAGACCGGAGATGGGGGGCGCTGATGGAGGTTGGGTTTGAAGGCGGAGGTGGAGCTCAGGCCAGGGCTCGGGAGCAGAGCGGCCAGAGCAGGAGACTCCAAACCCGGGCGGGAAGAGGGCCGTGAGGAAGGTCCGCTGGGTCTCTGCTCCCTGGAGGAAACACAAAAAATAAATAATTGACCTAAAAAGGCAGAAAGTTTCTATCTCTTAAAGGATAGTAGAGGGGCCAAGTGTCTTGCTCAAAGACAAAACAACAGTTGGACATTTTTAGACCAGGTTTAGTTGTGTTTTTCTGTTGCTCTGGTTTAGTCCTGGTTTAGTCCTGATTTAAACCAGGACTAAACCAGGACTAAATCAGGTCTAAACCGGGTCTAAACCAGGACAAACAGGGACTAAACCGGGGCTAAACTGGGACTAAACCAAGAGTGAAGCAGGAAGTGCACATTAGCATGCTAGTTGTTCGTCACAGATGGTCCCTTCACAGAGATGAAAGCGGAAACCCCTGGACCTGGTGTGTACCGCTCTCGGGGGGGC
>JAIEZT010000403.1:55650-97254 GCA_019594935.1 Periophthalmus modestus | reverse complement strand
GCCACCTACATTTACAAACCACTCAGCACTTCACTGCATCTTTTATGGCAAATATTCATCATTTACCAGGAACAAAAGTACATATTAGTGCAACACTGCAAAACAGTTTAAGAAAAACTGAAAACTGAAAAAACGTGGCTATGCTACTGCTAGCTAGCTTGTGACTGTCTTTTTATTTGAGAGCGACTTGTTTTGTTTTAACAACAAAACCATCTTACCTGCTGTACTTCTAACATTCTAACATCGCTTCAGACAGAGCAGTGGCCTACCTGCTACAACCACACCCACAGGAATGACAGCATCTCAAAGTATCATATTTGTCTTGTTTCCAGACCAGCTCTCCGCCTCTGGTGTCGTGTTCGCCCCCGCCAGTCAGGGCCCCAGTGCCTGGTGCCTCTGTGCTTTTGTCCAACCTCTGCCCCCCTCGGACAAGGGTGAGAACGACAACCACTGTCAGAGCTTTTGAATACTGGGATTATCCTCACATTTGAAGTCCGTGTTTCATCAGTGAAACATTAGGTCCCCATTTCATTATAACAATACCTTAAAGTGGGAGTAAACTCCTGAGCTTCAATGTAGCTGAAATAAATATAATGTCGTTAAGTTAATGTGATGGTTAGACATCAGACACTGTTGTTCTGCGTTTATTAATATTATTAAACTTGTGCTTTAAACGATATAAATGTCTTGTTCTTCTGGTTCAGATTTGGCAAATCAGGTTCCCCCAAAAAATGTAACATATGGTTTGTTTTTGTTCATTATTATGCACATTTTTGGCTGGTTGTGACTTATAGTCCCCCTGAAAATATGGGTATATCTTTTTACATAATACAGAAATGCACATACAGATCTGACGCGTATCTGGCGGAAGTAAGACCAGCTGTAAATGTACACAGAACATTTCAGTTGGACATAACTTCATCGCACTTATCAGGCAGTGCACTAATGTAGTAAAAATCTACATATTGTGGTCAGTTCATTTATTGTCAACACACCTCCTCTAGTCCTCGCCTCTCTCGTCCCTGTTCTTGGACCAGCATCCTCTGTCCGGGGCAGCAGCTGTCCCAGGCTCTGAGGCTGGCCGTTCACTTCAGGCTCTGGAGAAGAGGAATCGATGGGGACCCAATTCATGAACGCAAACGCAAAATCGTCGGTGGAGTCTTTCACAATTTCATGTCCAAAATGCTAAAATATTTTATAATAACTACACCTTGAAATTAGTCCTAAATATACCTGAAATGGTGCCAAATAAGTCTTATATTCTTTTCAGAAAACCAAGAGGAGCTTGTGTCTTGGTCCAAGTTTTCTAATGTGAAGTGATGAAGTAAAGGTGCCACTGTGGAACTTTATGGTGGTGCCTCTGCTACCAGGAGCGTTTTAGAGCCGGTGGAGAATGTGTTGCTTTGCCTGGGGCGTGAATGTTTCACTGAGCTGTCTCATGGAGACCGAGCCAGTATGGAGTAGACCCCCGCACACATTAAGAAGGCCAAGATGTTTAATGCCATATTGTGGAACATTCCAAACCTAGGCAATAATGTCTCCAAGGACACAAGCATGCTGCACTCTACCAGAAAAGTTACATAGTGCACCCTTTTTGTTTTTTCACACACATTGTCAATTTATTAATATTTTTTATCAGGTTACAGTAAAAAAAAATCAGAGTTTTCCCTGTTTCATTAAGTTTTAACACAAATGAATGTCTGTGTTTCTTTATTAGTTTTTTATGTTATTTCGACAGCAGAAAGAAGCCCCTTGGATTTGGATCAGTGGGATACTTGATTTAATCGCGAAGCGTCTGAGAGAATCTTTTGGGAGTAATTGGTTAAGAGGTTGTGTGTTTTTCAGTTAAAGAGCAGGGTTTATGCAAACACATTTTCTTTTTGCTTTCTACCACTGTTATAACATTGTTTCCCCATCCAAGAAAAAAAACCCAAAAAAAGTCCTGGAGAGGTTTTCAGATGTCATCCATGGACATTTCTTTAATGTTAGCGATCCATCCCACTCAACCCTAACCCCCACTATAGGCTCCACCCACAAGCCAACATGACCTATGTTTCCCACAACGCCAGTTCTCCATAAAAACCTGGTTAGGTTTATTTTGTTTTATGTCCGTATTCCATGTGTCATCATGGATGTTTGGAGAGCAGGCAATGCTGAGACCTTTTAAAGAAAAAACGAGTGGGAACTTCCTGCTTGCGCTCATCGAGAGCAACAGAGAGGGCGCGAGTTCTTCCTTCACGGGAGTGGAACACACTAAAACGGTACTAGTACACCACGTCATACAGAGGCCACAAGATCACATTAGAGTCGTTTTCTACGAATAAAAAAGTGTCGGGACCACATATTACAGGTGCTAGTACCATTTGTGTATTTAAAACGCGTAAAAATGGGGTAAACACAATAACAGGTCATTTTTAAAAACAGTTTCGCAGTGGGTTCAAAGTTACTCCTCACGTACCTTATTCTAGGGGACACATCCTAATTATTCATGTGTGGTGAGTTGTTCGTGTGCATTTTTTCACAAGCTCATCTCGACCAGAGCAGAGTTTTGGCCTGACAGGAAAGCTCACAATCGTCTGCTAACACACACTTTGATGATTATGGGACTTAACTGCTTTCTATTCTGCCGCCAGTGACACAGGAACATATTTTGACTATTACAAGAATGCTCCACTGGAACGTCACCATGTGCGCCGCTTGCCTCGCTGCTTCGCATCTCAAATACATGGAACGAAAGTGGTTTAATAGAAGACGAAGGTTTGAGGAAATCAGCCGTTTCTTCCTCGTGTTTGTCTCTGCAAGAATGACATCTCAGTGTAAAATCTGCACTTATTTGATTTTTTATTTGGTGTTGACTGTAGGCACGGACTGTAATGGCACCTGGGGACAATTATTTGTATGTAACTGTCTTAGAATGTATTGGAATGAAATTTGTATGTGATGTATGATTCCCTGCCCAGGAACCAAACAGGGAGAGTAACAGTAGGTCAATCTGGTACAACTCATCTTCTTCTTGTGGTTCGATTAATGAATTTGTGGATGTACCCCTGATAAATAAAGAATAAAGAAAGCAAGACAAGAAGAACCATGACCCAGATTAAAATTCAAAGAAAAATTTACTTCATCAACCAGTGAAGATCATAACAGAGTTCTGTGCAACTGACCAGGCAAGACTGAAAGTTTAACGCCTGGACAGTGATGTTTATACCCATACTAATAGTGGGAGGTCACTGGGTTTAGACTTAGCTCCTCTTCACTGGTGCACAGACCAGCCATGGCCTCTTGGCACGTTGCTCAGTCTTATCAGACTCTTGCTCCGAATGCTGAAGCTCATTTTACTGGTTTGACCAGGGGCCACGAGTCATGAGTCAGCACATGCCCCTGTAATAAGGTCTTGCTCTACTTAGTTATTTGATTCGATTTATAGATAGGATGTAGAATAATGTTGTTCATGTCCTGACACACAGCTGTAATCTTGGCCCTGTCTTCACATGAGCTCTGGTACAATAATGAACTAGAAATCAATAATAAAACTACAGCAGTGGTTATGCAGAATAACAATAAGCAGAGTTACTTTCATCCTAACATTAAACTAATATCTAAAATCAAAAGGTCCAATCACAAGCACACACATTACCACTAAGTTATGACTGTGATCAGGGGGGGAGTTGTGTTTCTAAAGTACAATTTCCTCACATGTTTTGGGTCTGTGTATGAAGGAGAGTCACTATCCACGCCATTGTTTTGACCCGTTTCACCATAGACGAGCTGGCCAATCAGTCTCTCTGCCTGACATCATAAAACTGTACAGAACCAAGAGGAACTCCAACAACCCCCTGATCTACCTGTACCCGGACCACCCAAGGGACGACGCCTTTCAAACGCTACTACTCCAGGACAAGCGGTACTGACTGTTCATGTGTTTGTTACTTTAAAAGGGGCGCTCTGCCACCTACTCGTCTCCAGATGTTATTGCTTTGCCTGGAATGTCATAAAAAGTCCTAGTTTAGTCTTGATTTCCTTGTCTGGTTTTGTCAGGTATTTTCTGCTATTGTAAAAATACTGACTGGAAACGATCATTTAGAATCATTTTTTGGGGATGGTCTACTCACAAACTCAATCCTTACACTTCCTGATGTGTTTTATTTTCCAGAAAGCAAGAAACCAGTGGCACCTTATTAAAAAGGAATTACGTTTGTGAAGGAGAGTAAGTACTGTTTTTCTGAGCAAATATACATGATTTTACTTTAAGCCATGTTCACGATTATTTAAAACATTTTAACCTGTTGTGCTGCTCCATAGTATAATCTATGACACCCGTGGATCATGTGACACTTAACTCATTTTAAATCACTGAATTCATCCAAAACAATGAATATATTGCTTATATATTTGTATATATTTATTTTTTAAATCACTGATAAGTAATAAGTAGAGAGCATGGGCGGTGTGCCGCTGAAAAACAGGGATTGGATTGAAAATAAGTGGTTAAAGATTGTTCAAACATGTACGAGTCGCTCCAAAAAACAACTTGGTGAGTAAATGTTGAGGGGAAACATTATAACATGATTAAAAGTTTCTCAAAAGTCCATTTTGCAGAATAGTTCTGCTTTAGGGTTATTGCTCTGCTCTATGTCTGTAACAAAGTGTTTCTGATACTATTAATACAATCATTTCTGTACAAATAGTTAGTCCATCTTTGAGTGCAGGTCGTCAGTGTGTTTTATACTTAAATAATATCATATAATGCAGTATATAGTAATGTAATGATTGATTTAGTCCATATTGCTGCAGCTGCCCCATCCCCTCTGTCGTCTTTCCCCCGTTCACACAGAGATGGACCTGGATCCAGACTTCACAGACGACCTACATCCTCCTCAGGTGGGTCAGACACTCAACTAACAACCCTAGAGTAAAGACAGTATGGAACTTTCTAGAGGTGCCACACAAAGTACAAAGTTAAGTTGTAACATTCTCCATGGTGACGGATACGTTTATGCTCCACTGTGGATAATTATACATCAGGTGGAGCCTTAGGCAAGGACACATGTTTTTATGTGTTTTTCAAAGCAAGAAACGCAAACAAAATGAAAAAGACATGCTTTTATTTTTGTCTATTTTTTGTACTAAAAAGTTACATACTGTATCTTTAAAATCAGGCCACTGTGTGTCTGTCGTTTATCGATGTCAAACCCAGAGGAAAGAGTCTGATGTGTTTTGATACATTTGCAAAGACGGCAAATTGACAGTATGTTGGTGTTTACAGAATGACTTAAATATCTCCCTCCCTTTTCATGGTTTTAACTTATAATAAAGAGTCGTTTTTACTAATATCATTTAAAACGAATATTTTCTAATGGCCATTGTATGGTCATGGTTTTATTATAGTGTTTACATTGTAAATACTTCAGATATTAGTTTTTTTTTATATATATCTGAAGATGCTTATAGAAGTGTTTTGTGTGTTTCTCGGTTGTAGATGCTGCCGCCGTCTCAGTCATTTGAAGATTTCATTGAGCTCTCAGATCTGCATTTTGACAGTGGACCAGCTGTTTAATGGTTTCTGTGGTGGTTATCCTCTCAAATCCACTGTTTGTGATGATTTTGCTGTGATACGTCACAGTTGAACTTGTATCTAAAGTGGAGTCTCTGATCTTTCCAGTGTTAATCACCAGCTCAGGGCATTTTTTCAGGTCAGAGGTGGAGAAACTCTCCCAGGTACCAGGAACACAACGTGATAGGATAACGGCAACTGGATCTGATTCAAAGGCGCTATTGATACTTTGCAGCTGATGTCATCAACATTCCCTGGAGGTGTGATGCTAACTGAGGCACTGTTCTGTCTGAAGTTCTGTTACTGAAGTTAAAATTTAATCTGATCTTTGTGGTGAAACAATCTAACAATAAAGAACTGACTTGGATGGAGCTACAACAGCTGATTCTGTGCTGCTAAACCAAGTTGGCCCACCCCTCACATAAAACCAGACACAAGCTAGCTAACATTAGCAACAGTTTTCAGTTAGTCCCTCTAACCTTTTTACTGAAAAATCAAACATATGATCTAAACGGGACCATTTATTGATCACAGGCTCATGACAATGTTGTTTAAATCCATTTAGTCTTTTTTCTGGAGCTTTGACACTGTCTTAAAACTTTTTTTTTTTGGCAATGTTTGCTTATGTGTGTGTTATGTCACCATGGTAACCGCTGAACATTCTGCCATAGACATAGTCTACATGAAGAGCACCCCCAGTGTCACTGCAAAGTATCAATAATTGCCATGTTTTTGTGATTGACATAAACATTCTGCATATTTTCTTTTTACTTTCATCCTAATAAAAAGTGTGTAGAGCAGTAATATCACCTCTGCTTCTTCCTGTTTTGTGAGTTTGTTTTATATTTATGATGTAGGATTGTCATGTGACCTGAACTTGATGAACTGATGAGGCTTGAATCAAAAATAAAAATCTAGAAAGAATATTTAACTTTTTGTTCATTATTGAAAACTTATTTGTTTGTAATTCACAATGTTCTGATGTATAGAAACTGTCCAAAGACAATGGTCCTCTGCCCATATATTCACTATTCCTCCTCTGCAGGTTCAGACCATGTTAAACTGGAAACACCTGGAGGTACAAATGTGTCTCTGCATTTGTCCCTCAGTGTCTCTGGTGTAACCTGTCAGGACCAGTGAGTGACCACAGCACCGGGTCCTATTTCCAGATCATGAACGAGGCTCGGTCAGGACGACCTTAACGGAGGATTTTACCTATTATCAAAGACGAGTATATTAACCAGATATTTTACTGAAGTAAAGTATTTGAGAAAAGTACTACTCAAGTAAGACTGAAAGAGTAACTGTCACAGACACAACTGAGCGTAACATCTGATTTATAATTTAATGTAAATGGAAGAACAAAACATGAAATAATGAGCAAAATCTGGTATTTTCAAAGTATAGACACAAAAATGAAACAAACTAAATCATATTTGAAGAAGCAAGAAACACAAACGTTCACATCAGTTCATTTTGTCGACAAAAAGCTTTTGTCACTTGTCGACTTAGTGACACAATGAGAAGAGGAACCACAAGTTTTACTCAAGTGAGAGTACTGTTACTTCAATAAAATATTACTCAAGTGAGAGTACTGTTACTTCAATAAAATATTACTCAAGTGAGAGTACTGCTACTTCAATAAAATATTACTCAAGTGAGAGTACTGTTACTTCAATAAAATATTACTCAAGTGAGAGTACTGTTACTTCAATAAAATATTACTCAAGTGAGAGTACTGTTACTTCAATAAATTATTACTCAAGTGAGAATAAAAGTATGTGCTAGAAAAGTACTCTGAAAAGTACATACATCTATTTTCTTCCACTTATCCAGACTTCCCCCACCCTAGACATGTCCTCCAGCTCCTCCAGTGGGACCCCAAGGCCAGAGAGACATAGTCCCTCCAACATCATCCGCAAACAGCAGAGATGAGATCCTGTGGTTCCTGAACCAGACCCCCTCCGGCCCCTGAACCAGACCCCCTCCGGCCCCTGAACCAGACCCCCTCCGGCCCCTGAACCAGACCCCCTCCTGACCCTGAACCAGACCCCCTCCGGCCCCTGACTGTGACTAGAAATTCTGTCCATAAATATAATGAACAGAACCGGTGACAAAGGGAGGCCTGCCTCTAAAACCAAAAGAATATTCTTAAATAAGGACGAATATTAAACATTACAATAGTTACACTAATATACACTAATGAACAGGACTCACTGAGGCTGAGTCGTCTCATACTGATCTTTACTTTAACAGTTTCATGTTGCACTGTTGTAGGTGACATAAACCAGTACGAACATTTAAATGTATTGAGTAGCATACTCCATTCTTGTCTCTTTTTTGCGTAGGGGAGGTGCATGATGGGATGTAGCAGTGGGTGAAGTGTGCTCTGATACGGTCGATCTCCATGGAAACACAGGGCACATTTTTGGCCACATTCGTCGGGTGCAGCACTTGTCACGCTGGAAGTTACATCAGCCCTTAAATGCACCGTTCAAACGGCTCATTTAAGGGCAATTTGGCGAATTGGGACACAGCCTCTACTTCCTGTCATTTTTATATATATTTTTTTCTTTTTTCTTGACCAACTACTTCTTGATTTGTGTAAAAGTATAATTTATATTTAAACATGTTTTATCCTCCAGATGAAGTGGAAATGAGAGAATCGTCCAAACCTGTCAGACACTTTAAAGTCACTCTGTATTTACACAAATGTCCTGAGCATCAGGAGCTCACATCTGGACCGGTCTAAGTCCAGGTCCTATGAAGTCCTCTCTCTAGCGCCCCCTCTGTCCCGGACCTGAGACAATAGGAAACACAAAAGAAAGTATAAACCAGACCGTAAACCATAACTAAACCAGGACTAAACCAGGTCTAAACCAGGTCTATAGGTCCAGTACCTTGCAGTAGTAGTAGAACATTGGAAGGATGTAGAGGAGCTTCAACAGTAGAATGAGCAGGACTCTGATGATCAGGTCTGAGTCTGAAGCTGCAACAGAAAAGACCCAGATCAGTCCAAACTACGACAAGGATAAGTTTGTGTGACCCCTGACCCTCACATGACCCTGTACGACCCTCACATGACCCTGTGTGACCCCTGACCCTCACATGAGGCTGTTGCTGGACGTACCTCCCAGAGAGAGCTGGAGGCTGGGGCTCTGAGAGGAGAAGTTGTGGTTGAACACATGCAGGTGGTAAACACAGGTGTAGTTTCCTTTGTGGGCGGGGCCAGTGTCAGAGAACAGGAAGTGTGCGGAGTGATTGACAGCGGGCAGGGTGTGGTTCTGACCGAGGGGCGCAGTGGGAGAGAGGAGCTGGAAGGAGCCTCCCGGGTACTGTGGCTCCACAGAGCATTTGACCCTGAACTTTGACCCCAGCAGCACCCGGACCCCCTGCGGCAGGGCCTCGGAAACCCCGTCAGACACAGACAGAGAGATGACCGGACGATTCAGTAAATCTGAGGAGAGAGATGATTGGACAGTTCAGTCTGTGGAGAAGAGAGTGTGACACAGAGGAGTGTGACACAGAGGAGTGTGTGTGACACAGAGGAGTGTGTGTGACACAGAGGAGTGTGTGACACAGAGGAGTGTGTGTGACACAGAGGAGTGTGTGACACAGAGGAGTGTGTGTGACACAGAGGAGTGTGTGACACAGAGGAGTGTGTGTGACACAGAGGAGTGTGTGACACAGAGGAGTGTGTGTGACACAGAGGAGTGTGTGACACAGAGGAGTGTGACACAGAGGAGTGTGTGTGACACAGAGGAGTGTGTGACACAGAGCAGAGTGTGTGACACAGAGGAGTGTGTGTGGCACAGAGGAGTGTGTGACACAGAGGAGTGTGTGTGTGAGACACACAGGAGTGTGTGACACAGAGTAGTGTGGGTGTGTGACACAGAGTAGTGTGGGTGTGACACAGAGGAGTGTGTGAGACACAGAGGAGTGTGTGTGACACAAAGGAGTGTGTGTGACACAGAGGAATGTGTGTGACGAAAAGGAGTGTGTATAACACAGAGGAGTGTGTGAGACACAGAGGAATGTGTGACACAGAGGAGTGTGACACAGAGGAGTGTGTGACACAGAGGAGTGTGTGACACAGAGGAGTGTGTGTGACACAGAGGAGTGTGTGACACAGAGGAGTGTGACACAGAGGAGTGTGTGACACAGAGGAGTGTGTGTGACACAGAAAGGCGTGTGACACAGAGGAATGTGTGACACAGAGGAGTGTGTGACACAAAGGAGTGTGTGTGACACAGGGGAGTGTTTGTGATACACATTTTACAACTGACACTTCTCTGGAGCAACTAGAAAAAAAACCAAAATCAAAAAATATCTGCAAAAAACAAAAAGTAAGATTTACCTGAACATTTTACCTCCAGACCCGAGGAAGAGGAAGAGGAGGATGACCCAAAGACACAGTCTCTCACTGCAGACTTCTTCACACAGTAAGATAAGACTCTCCACACTGGACTCTGTGGAAAATCATCTCTCTCTTCTCCATAAACAGCAGAGCCACAGTCCAGGTCTCTGCAAACAGCAGCTGTGTGCTCCAGGTCCCAGGGTCTAGAGAGTCCATAGGGGTCCACCCGTCTCCACTCTCCTCTGTGTCTCACCTCCACAGTCCCAGCACAGCGACTGGCCCCTCCCACCAGCCTGAGCGGCTCTGAACAGACAAGAGACAGAGTGAGCCCCGCCCCTTTACCTGAGAAGTGAGGCCCCGCCCTTTTACCTGAGCAGGTGAGGTTGACAGAGGAGCAGGTCTCTGAGTCGGAGCGGGGACAGTCCATCAGAGCAGACTCATGGCCCTCACAGTGGAATGTCTGCTCCAGAGGAGAGAGCGCCCCCTGGAAGAGAGAAGGAGCCCCACAGCCCAGCTCCCTGCACAGCACCTCTGCCCCCTGCTGGTCCAAGGCCCCTTCACAGACCCAGGTCCAGGACTGGTCCCAGATCTGCACTGATCCTGAGCACAGACTGGGCCCCGAGACCAGACGCACCGAGTCTGTGGACACACATGTGTGACATCACCGCTCTGAGCCAATAGGACACATGCTGCATTTATGTGAGATACAAATGTCCTCATCATTAGTCACTTGGACTCGTCTCTGTCGTGCTCTGTGTTCACCAGGACTCTCCTCCTCATGTCCAGAACACACACACCTCGCGCCCCCCTCTGTGTGTGTATGTTGTGTGTATAGTGAATGTGTTGTGTGTATAGTGGTGTGTGTTGTGTGTTACATTTTCTTTTGTGTGATTGTTGCTGTTCTTTCTCTGTTCTGTCGACTATTTTGTCGGGACTGAAGATGGAAATGATCCACGTTGGCTATAATCTTTACATATTGACATTTTTGAATATTCATTAATATGTGCTGTCACTTTACAAATAAATAGATAAGAATAAGACTAGAAAAAAAGAAGAAGATAAAAATGTGAGATCAGACTTTTACCTGAACATTTCACCTCCAGACCCGAGGAAGAGGAAGAGGAGGATGAGCCAAAGACACAGTCTCTCACTGCAGACTTCTTCACACAGTCAGATGAGACTCTCCACACTGGACTCTGTGGAAAATCATGTCTCTCTTCTCCATAAACAGCAGAGCCACAGTCCAGGTCTCTGCACACAGCAGCTGTGTTCTCCAGGAACCAGGGTCCATAGGGCACCACCCGTCTCCACTCTCCTCTGTGTCTCACCTCCACAGTCCCAGCACAGCGACTGGCCCCTCCCACCAGCCTGAGCGGCTCTGAACAGACAAGAGACAGAGTGAGGCCCCGCCCCTTTACCTGAACAGTGAGGCCCTGCCCCTTTACCTGAGCAGCTAATCCCCACCTTGACTGACTATATCTTCCTTTTGTTACTGGGACAGAGTAAAACAAAGTTTCATTTCTGTAAACTGGACAAAAGCTTCAGAGCAGAGGTGGCAAATTGGGGCCCACGAGCCAAACTTGGCCCTCCAGTGGCTCTAATTTGGCCCACAAGGGGGCTCTGAGATTTTAAGAATAATTTGTTTTGTTTCAGTTTTCATATATTTCATATAATCATATATTTGTCTGCAGAGAAACCACAGACTATATAAAGAAATAGACTAAGTGAGTGTGACGTCCCACAAATTAGGAATTTCAATCAGGAGTGTCATAGCAACCTAAGCAATAGTGGGAAAACCACGTTAGTTATTTCCATTTATATAACTGTCTGTTTTGCCAGCTGTCACCAGGTTTGGTCCTCGACCCACTAATAAGTATTCATTTTGTCCAACTGTGGAAATACTATGTTCCTCCCTGGTGAAGGAGCTAACTCCCTGAAACAGTAGTTAGCTCCTCCCTTCAGACACATATAAGGCAGTGTCCACCAGCAACTGACCAGAACTGAAGAAGAGACTTGGACGAGCAGCCAAACGTCTTCACTCAAAACTTTTGTCCAGGGACAGAAATTTTTTTTTTTCTTTACCCCGGATCCCACCTGGACGACTGAGGGATCACACAGACACTGTGGCAGAGTGGTTATCCTGCCTCCTCCCTCTCACCAGGAGGTTGTGGGTTAGACCCCTGATCTGAGTGGAGTGTGCATGTTCTCCCTGTGTTACTGTGGCAGAGTGGTTATCCTGCCTCCTCCCTCTCACCAGGAGGTTGTGGGTTAGACTCCTGATCTGAGTGGAGTGTGCATGTTTCTCCCTGTGTTACTGTGGCAGAGTGGTTATCCTGGTGTGTGAGTGTCTTTACCTGAGCTGTTGTCTTCTGCCAGGAGCCCTGCACACACAAAAGTCACAAAATGGCGGTTGTTGGTCACATGACACAGAGCTTCACACAAAATGGCGGCTGTTGGGCTCATTAAAGCCACAGGCTGGTTTCATGAGTGTGATGGAAACAGGAAGCTCACTATGGCCCCGTCTGATCAGGCTGTTTGACTTTAGAAACACTTTTTATGAAATAAATGTACATTTATTTTCACAAGTGCAGAGACAGTTTCAGACACGAGCCAGTTCCCCTAAGACTGAAGTAGCTGCAGTGTGGGGCCAAGAGACACTTTGACAAATAAACAGTGGTGGAAGAAGTACTCCATCTTGTTACTTAAGTAAAAGTACAGACACCAGAGCAAAGAAATACTCAAGTAAAAGTAAAAGTATCACATGAAAACATCACAGTCTTTATAGAGAGCCGTCTAACCCAGTATTTGTCAAAGTTACACTAAGGTCATGATATTGTTGATTGAAGTGTCCTAAAGTCATGTATAAAGCAAAGTGCCATGTATCACCTGTAAACATTCAAAGACTCTTTGAGATAAGAACAAGTTACTACAGCCTAAAAGGAACAAGTGTTCAAACAGATTCAGAACCAAGAATATGGAACGAAGCAGTGAAAGGAGTTCATTTATGGAGTCATCTGGACAAAGACCAGGATCCACAACAATAATGAGATTTAAGAAACACATGAACCAGCTCATTAAGTCTGAGAAAGAAAAGGAAAAGAAATGTGTTTGTAAAGAACAAGTGTGATGGAAATGAAACACTTTGAAATGTTTTATAGTAAATTTATCATGTTTTATAGTAAGTCCGTGTTAAAGTTTATTGTGGAGAAGGACAGATCGGCTCTTTCTGCTCCTTTTCATCCATGTCTCGATGTTTCACTTTATGACACTGTTCATGTCTTTTTTATATTTTAGAAAATAAATCAATCAACGACAAACAAGTCTCACTTACCCAAAGTGTAGACGAACCAGACCAGGACCAGTGCTGCCAGGGCCATGACCAGGAACAACCCAGGACTAAACCAGGACTGAACCAGGACTGAACCAGGTCTAAACCAGGTCTAAACCAGGTCTAAACCAGGTCTAAACCAGCACTGAGACGTGTCTTTAAGAGTTTCCTGTTTTAAACACATTCTTATCTGTTCATCGTTTGTGGGTTTTCTTAGTAAAACTAAAGAACATCGCCATAATCTGATGTTTTTTATAATTCAAATAAGTGTTTGAATGTTCACTTTTTAAACTGTGACTAAACTAAACCAGTGAGGAGCGATGTCCAGTGTGTCTGTGTCCAGACGTCCCCCACGGTCAGTCTCTGCGTTTGGACCATTGTATTCAGTGGTAGTTTTCAAGTTAACAGCTCCTTTTAATTTTAGTTCACTAGAAATGAAATGATGTAAATGATTCAAGTGAAGGTGAATGGAGTTTAAAAACACAGTGGAGCACATCCTATTTTACCACATGATGACATCACAAGGTGGAACAGAGTGTTTTCGGTGTGAGAGAAGAACATTAAACCATAGATAATAAAAGAACCAGACGAGGACTAGACCAGGACCAGACCAGGACCAGACCAGGACTATAACAGGAGTTAGTGCCTGTAGTGTAGAATCGGGCTGTAGTTTTGCTCACACATTCGGCCTGTTTCTATTCAGGCAGAGCTGATATGACAGGGGTCATCAATAGACGGCCCACGGGCCAAATCTGGCCCATTGTTCAATGGTTTAACAATATAATATGTTTGTGGTGTGACTGTAGCTCGAGGGCCGTGTGCTCCGTGTGCTCTGAAGTCTGCTCGTTAGGGTTAAGGTTAGTCCTCATTAATGAGGAGCATTATGTGCAGCAGTGATGTCGTCTTCTTGAGTTGGTCATAAATATGAAAACAGGGGCCATTTCACATTTTTACAGAACATGGTCTGCAGGTGAAATCAGTTTGATCTGACATGTTTTGAAGCGTGTGCAGCTCAGAGCTGCTGTTCAGAGCCTTGAACCACAGAGGCCCAAGAGTGAAGGAAACTCACTATCAGCCAGTGTCACGCTCTCATATTTCACACTCTACTGCGTTTTTACATAAATCAAACATATATATAGTTTATACAATATAGCATAAGTTATAAAAAAATGTTATTAAATTAAACAAAACATAAAAACAGGACAGTGAACAAGAGGATTGGTTCAGTTTTATCTGTTTAGTTCAATCTTTACACATTTGTGGAGTTACACAAATCTATAAACTGTTGCCAAGTAGAAGAAAATATTCTCAAATTTCCCTTGAGTTAAACCTAATTTTTTCTAATTGCAGATGTTTCATGACGTCTTTCATTAAGATCAAATGAGATGGGTTTTTTTTTTGTTTCCAGTTTAACAAAGTTAATCTGCGTGTTAAAAGCCTCATGAAACACACCACACTGACCTGAGGGTTTGATAGTTCCACAGCTGCAGACTTCACTCCAAAGACAAACTATTGGAGCAACTTCAGTGTTTTTGAAAGAATTTTGGACAAATATCAAGCAGGTGTTATGTCTTTCTTTACCCTAAAATCTTTATTTGTATTGTTCTGGATCTCTTTGACCTAACCTTCGTAGTATCATCTGTTGTGAGGTTATGTGTCTCTTGTGCGTCTGACGAGACTAAACTGGTGTGATTGTTTTGATGGTATAAATCCTCTGTATGTTTGTTCATTTGTTGCTGAGGGCGAGACGACACTATTAGGGACAACAGCTCTTTGAGATTGTGCACAGTTGATTCAATAAACCAGACTCTTTGATTCAAGACAACTTCTCTGTTGATTTTATATTTTTAAGGTTTTTACTATTAGAAATGCCACAACAATCACCACAAACTACACTTTTTATCCAGTTCTTTTTCTGTGACTGTGATCCAGCGACTGGCCACCCGGGGAGGGTCCCTTCACCCGAGGAGGGCCCCTTCACCCGGGGAGGGCCCCTTCCTGCCTCATCTCTGCCTTTGAGTGAGAGGGCTGCATCGCTCTCACTGGAAAATGCCGGAACTAAGGCTTCGAACCTGATCTATTTCACGTTGTCGTAAGTTGTCTTGTTTTAAGAGAGATGCCTTGCATACTCACTGTTTGTATGTATATACACTACCGTTCAAAAGTTTGGGGTCACTTAGAAATCTCTTTATTTTTGAAAGAAAACCACAGTCTTTTTCAATGAATATAACTTTAAACTAATCAAAAATACACTCTATACATTGTTAATGTGGTAAATGACTATTCTAGCTGCAAATGTCTGTTTTTTGGTACAATATCTACATAGGTGTATAGAGGCCCATTTCCAGCATCACTCCAGTGTTCTAATGGTACAATGTGTTTGCTCATTGTGTCAGAGGCTCATGGGTGATTAGAAAACCCTTGTGCAGTCATGTTAGCACAGTTTAGCTGGTTATAGAAGCTATAAAAGTGGCATCAGTAGTATCTGGAGCAGCACATTTGTGGGGTTGATTAAAAGCTCAAAATGGCCAGAAAAAGAGAACTTTCATGTGAAACTCGACAGTCTGTTCTTGTTCTTAGAAATGAAGGCTATTCCATATGAGAAACTGCCAAGAAACTGAAGATTTCCTACAATGGTGTGTACTACTCCCTTCAGAGAACAGCACAAACAGACTCTAACCAGAGTAGAAAGAGAAATGGGAGGCCCCCTGCACAACTGAGCAAGAAGATAAGTACAATAGAGTCTCTAGTTTGAGAAATATACCCTGCTCCATTAAATAGTACCTGCAAAACGCCATTGTCAACATCTACAGTGAAGAGGTGACTCCGGGATGCTGACCTACATCTTACAACAGGACAATGACCCAAAGCACACCTCCAGATTGTGCAAGACTCATTAGAGAAGAAGCAGGAGGCTGGTGTTCTATCTGTAATGGAGTGTCCGGCGAGGTCACCAGATCTAAACCCCATTGAGCTGTCGTGGGAGCAGCTTGACTGTATGGTACGCAAGAAGTGACCATCCAGCCAATCCAACTTGAGGGACGGGCTTCTAGAAGTGTGGGGTGAAATTTCTCCAGATTACCTCAACAAATTAACAGCCAAAATGCCAAAGGTCTGCAATGCTGTAATTGCTGCAAATGGAAGATTCTTTGACTAAAGCAAAGTTTGAAGGAAAAAAATATTATTTCAAATAAATATCATTATCATTTCTAACCTTGTCAATGTCTTGACTATATTTTCTATTCATTTTACAACTCATGTGGTAAATAAAAGTGTGACTTTTCATGGAAAACACAAAGTTGTCTGGGTGACCCCAAACTTTTGAACGGTAGTGTTATATATATATATATATATATAGATCTACCACACCAGACAAGACCCAAGGTGTAGGCTGTGCAAAGAGGCCCCTGAGACAATCCAGCACATAACTGCAGGGTGTAAGATGCTGCAGGGAAAGCATCCAGGGAACAGCGTCCGAGGTCGGAGCAGGATGAGGAGCGGGGCGAGGAGCGGGGCGAGGAGCGGGGCGAGGCAGTCCCTGGACGGAGGGCTGTGTCCAGCGAAGCTGCAATGGTCCTCGACTTCCAAACGGAGGGCCCCCACGACACAGGAAGGTGGGGTGACTGGTTCTGGAGAGGTGGTAGCCCCTCCCTTTGGCCTAACCGGGCAGACGGTGATAAAATGCCCCCGTTTGCCGCAGTAGAGGCATTCCCCTGCTTGGCGGCGGCGCTGTAGGCGTTCCTCGGCCATTAGGCGCGTACGTCCCAGCTGCATGGGCTCCTCGGCTGGCAACGCGGATGGGCACACCTCGGTCCAGTCGATGAGAGACATCCCTCTCGCTGGTGGTAGATCTGCCGACGATCATCAATCCGGTCGGCTAGTGAGATCAGGGAATCCAGGTCAGGGGGCGGCGAGGAGGAGCGTACCTCGTGCCCGGCTGTGGAATGGTGTCTCTCTCTCCGGTGCGTCTGTAACCAGTTGTCGATCCGATTAGCCAGCGTAATAAGAGTCTTCAGGTCCGGAGGCTCATCCCGGGAAACAAGTTAATCCTTCAACTGGTCATTGAGTCCACGCACAAACACGGCCCAAAAAGCACTATCAGTCCAGTCGAGCTCGGCCGCATTAGTCCAGAAATCGATTGTAATCCGCTACTGAACGGGAACCCTGAGTCAAACTCAACAGGCGGGACGCCGTTTAAAAAGCAGTGGCAAAGTCGTTAAAATCCACTAAATAGAACAAAAATCCACTGAAATAGAAATCCACGGCAGAGGCTGGGCTGTCTGGCGTAGGGGTCGGGGACGGAGGCGCGGTCTCTCGACAGCGGCAGCTACAGGGGCGACGGGCAAGGCGATGGGCGAGGCGGCGGACAAGGCAGCGGGGAAGGCGGGCGGGCAAGGCGGCGGGCAAGCCGGCGGGCAAGCCGGCGGGCAAGGCGGCGGGCAAGGCGGCGGGCAAGGCGGCGGGCAAGGCGGCGGGCAAGGCGGCGGGCAGTGCGGCCACCTGATTAGTGAGTTGGTTCACCTGCTGAGTGAGGGTCTGGTTGCACTCCAATAGATCCCGGATTGACTGTTCGTACTGACCAATAATCAATCCGTGGTGAGAGATGACCTGGTGCAGCGCTGAGTCCGACCCCGAGTCGGCTTGGTCCATGTTGGCCAGATCGTTCTGTCGTAATGTCTGATTATGCGGGCCAACACGCACGACTCAGGGAGCAGTTTAACAGTGTTTATTTACACAAGTGAATATATTCAAAAGTACAACAAGAAGTAGAGTCTCTCTCTCTCTCGGGATGGGGAACAAGGTGACGAGCAGGGAGCAGGGGGACGAGCAGGGGGACGAGCAGGGGGACGAGCAGGGGGACGAGCAGGGGGACGAGCAGGGGGACGAGCAGGGGGACAAGCAGGGTCCAGTGCACAGGGACAGACAGGTGAAACGAGATAACGATACCAGTGAGGAACGGAATCCAGGACGAGACACAGACAGCTGAACAGGTGGAGCAGGAGGCAGGATTCTGGAGACAAAGAGTAATCCAATGAGTACACGGTAAAGGTACCGAGCAACAAAATAACGGAGCTAGAATAGTCATGTTAGCACGTGGACGATCTGGTCCCGAGTGACTGCTCCCAGTCCTTCTTATACCCCCGGCAGGTGGAGGTAATCACGCTGATGAGGTGCAGGTGCGCATGGGAGGCACTGGGAGCTCCGCCCAGCTCCGGAGTCAGGCAGGTGAGGGAGGGGGGAGGAGAACAAAGGATACATAACAGGGCCACAGGGGACAAAACAAGACACAGGAACACGTGGATCATGACACGGCATAACCAAGTGGCAGGCATAGTGTGCAGAAACATCTGTGCAGAGTATGGACTGGAAACCCCCAGGTCAAGGTGGGAACCACCCCAAAGGTCATGGAGAATGATCGAGCCAAGATCCTGTGGGGACTTCCAGATACAGACTGACAGAATGTTGATGGATGGCGAACCAACCGGACATAGTGGTGGTGGATAAACAACAGAGCAAAGCCGTTGTGGTGGACATTGCAGTACCAACATCATCCTAACATCAGGAAAAAGGAGCATGAGAAACTAGAGAGAAATACCAGGGGCTCAAAGAAGAGCTGGAGAAGGCCTGGAAGTTGAAGGCCTCAGTGGTGCCCGTGGTCATCGGAGCACTCGAGGCAGTGACCCCCAAACTGGAGGAGTGGCTACAGCAGATCCCAGGAAAAACATCAGACATCTCAGTCCAGAAAAGTGCAGTACTAGGAACAGCAAAGATACTGCGCAGAACCCTCAAGCTCCCAGACCTCATCTGTCAGTTTTGTCTGAGACTCTTTAAGCTTGATGGTTTGGCTGATGGTGGGATCTTCTCGTTGAGCTTTGACCAGATCACTGTGGCTGATGCATATCAGGCTGGCATGAGGTGGCTGGTGCGAGTCTGAAGGAGTTATGTTGAGAGCGGCGACCCAGGCAATGTCTTTCTCCTTGGCTGCATGGGTCCCGTCCCAGGTAGCTTGAACCACCTCATCTGAAAAAGTCTCAGTACACTCAGAAACATACTTTTCAACGTCTAATGGTAGACGTGAGAGTGTGTCTGTGTCAACGTTAGTCTTTCTGTATCTTATGTCAAATCTAAAGTCAGAGAGTTCCCCAACCCACCAATGACCAACTGCAGTAAGTTTTGCTGTACTCATGATGTATGTCAGCGGGTTGTTATCGGTATAAATAGTGAAATGGGGCATAATACAAATAGTCACGGAGTTTTTCACATACAGCCCATTTCAAGACGAGAAACTAACTTTCCACTATGTAAATAGTAGTTGCGTTCAGCCTGTGTCAAAGTCCTAAAGCCATAACCTATGACGCGTAACTTGTCATTCTGACACTGATAAAGGACTAAGGTCATTTTTTGTCCTAAACTTTCTAAATAAACAAACAAATTCTATCATAAAATTTGCATAATTCACTTAAGAATCCATCTACAGTTGGTCAAACCATGTTAAATGTGGACAGTCACATGTGGAAGGGCATCTGATGCAACCACTACGACTTCACAAACCTGATGTGATGTGCAGTAGTTTCATTAGAGGGATGCAGCTGGTTGTGTTGTGATAGTTCTCTGAATGGTGAGTGACTTAGCACAGAGAGAAAAGGGAGGAGACTCAAAAACAAAAGTGAAACTACTTTGTTTTGGCAATACCCTATAGAAGTAAATACTCCCTCTTTAATACCCCATAGAAGTAAAATACTCCATAGAAATAAAATGCCCCCTCTTTAATACCCCATAGAAGTATAATACCTCCACTTTAATACCCCATAGAAGTATAATACCTCCACTTTAATACCCCATAGAAGTATAATACCTCCACTTTAATACCCCATAGAAGTAAAATACTCCATAGAAATAAAATGCCCCTCTCTTTAATACCCCATAGAAGTATAATACCTCCACTTTAATACCCCATAGAAGTATATATACCTCCTCTTTAATACCCCCATAGAAGTATAATACCTCCACTTTAATACCCCATAGAAGTAAAATACTCCATAGAAATAAAATGCCCCCTCTTTAATACCCCATAGAAGTATAATACCTCCACTTTAATACCCCATAGAAGTATAATACCTCCTCTTTAATACCCCATAGAAGTATAATACCTCCACTTTAATACCCCATAGAAGTAAAATACTCCATAGAAATAAAATGCCCCCTCTTTAATACCCCATAGAAGTATAATACCTCCACTTTAATACCCCCATAGAAGTATAATACCTCCTCTTTAATACCCCATAGAAGTATAATACCTCCACTTTAATACCCCATAGAAGTAAAAATACTCCATAGAAATAAAATGCCCCCTCTTTAATACCCCATAGAAGTATAATAATACCTCCACTTTAATACCCCATAGAAGTATAATACCTCCTCTTTAATACCCTATAGAAGTATAATACCTCCACTTTAATACCCCATAGAAGTATAATACCTCCTCTTTAATACCCCATAGAAGTATAATACCTCCACTTTAATACCCCATAGAAGTAAAATACTCCATAGAAATAAAATGCCCCCTCTTTAATACCCCATAGAAGTATAATACCTCCACTTTAATACCCCATAGAAGTATAATACCTCCACTTTAATACCCCATAGAAGTAAAATACTCCATAGAAATAAAATGCCCCCTCTTTAATACCCCATAGAAGTATAATACCTCCACTTTAATACCCCATAGAAGTATAATACCTCCTCTTTAATACCCTATAGAAGTAAAATACCTCCACTTTAAAACCCTATAGAAGTAAAATACCCCCTCTTTAATACCCCATAGAAGTATAATACCTCCTCTTTAATACCCCATAGAAGTATAATACCTCCACTTCAATACCTCATAGAAGTAAAATACCCCCTCTTTAATACCCCATAGAAGTAAAATACCCCCTCTTTAATACCCCATAGAAGTAAAATACCCCCTCTTTAATACCCCATAGAAGTAAAATACCTCCTCTTTAATACCCCATAGAAGTAAAATACCTTCTCTTTAACACCCCATAGAAGTAAAATACCTCTTCTTTAATACCCCATAGAAGTAAAATACCCCCTCTTTAATACCCCATAGAAGTAAAATACCCCCTCTTTAATACCCCATAGAAGTAAAATACCTCCTCTTTAATACCCCATAGAAGTAAAATACCTTCTCTTTAACACCCCATAGAAGTAAAATACCTCCTCTTTAATACCCCATAGAATAGTACTAAAATGTATAATAATAATACATTTTATTAATAGGGCGCCTTTCTGGGCACTCAAGGTCGCCTCACAGCAAGGACATCAACACAACACATTAAGACAGTTAAAAGCAGCAGTTAAAATATACACATTTAAAATCAAGCATATAGCATAAAAATGACAGTGCAGCTGTGGTCAGAGTGATCAGGCGAGTTTGAACAGGTGGGTTTTGAGTTTGGTTTTGAAGTGTGTGAGTGTGTTTGTGTTGCGGAGGTCAGGGGGAAGAGTGTTCCAGAGCTGGGGAGCAGAGCGGCTGACGGCCCTGCTCCCCATGGTGACGAGACGGGCTGAGGGGACAGAGAGATGGAGAGAGGAGGAGCGGAGAGAGAGCGAACGGGTGTGGCAGTAAGGAGGAGGTCAGAGAGATATGGAGGTGCAAGGTTGTGGATGGCTTTGAATGTGTGGAGAAGGATTTTGTATTGAAAGCGGTGTGTGATGGGGAGCCAGTGGAGCTGTTGAAGTACGGGTGTGATGTGGTTGATGGAGGGTGTGTGTGTGATGATACGAGCTGCAGAGTTCTGAACCAGTTGAAGTTTATGAAAAGTTTTTTGTGGAAGACCAAACAGAAGTGAGTTGCAATAATCTAGGCGGGAAGTGACGAGGCTGTGAACGAGTACGGCAGTGGACTGTGGAGTGAGGGAGGGCCGGAGTCGATGGATGTTGCGGAGGTGGAAGTAGGCGGAGCGGGTGATGGTGTTTATGTGGGAAGTGAAGGAGAGGGAGCTGTCGAGGATGACACCCAGACTCTTTACCTGAGGAGAGGGAGAGATGGAGGAGCCGTCTATGGGAATGGAGAAATGATTGATCTTGCTTATGGTGGATTTGGTGCCTACAAGGAGAAGTTCCGTTTTATTACTATTGAGTTTGAGAAAGTTTGATGTGAACCAGGATTTTATTTCATGGATACAGTTGAGAAGGGAAGAGGGTGGGAGTGTGGAGTCTGGTTTGCTGGAGAGGTAGAGCTGGGTGTCATCCGCGTAGCAGTGGAATTGGATGTGATGTTTCCGGAAAATGTGACCAAGGGGGGGAAGGTAGATGATGAAGAGCAGGGGACCGAGAACAGAACCCTGGGGGACACCTGTGGAGATGGGGACAAGATGAGAAGTGAAAGAAGTAAAATACCTCCTCTTTAATACCCCATAGAAGTAAAATACCTCTTCTTTAAAACCCCATAGAAGTAAAATACCTCCTCTTTAATACCCCATAGAAGTAAAATACCTCTTCTTTAATACCCCATAGAAGTAAAATACCTCTTCTTTAATACCCCATAGAAGTAAAATACCTCTTCTTTAAAACCCTATAGAAGTAAAATACCCCCACTTTAATACCCTATAGAAGTAAAATACCCCCACTTTAATACCCTATAGAAGTAAAATACCTCCACTTTAATACCCCATAGAAGTAAATACCCCCTCTTTAATACCCCATAGAAGTAAATACCCCCTCTTTAATACCCCATAGAAGTAAAATACCTCCTCTTTAATACCCCACAGAAGTAAATACCCCCTCTTTAATAACCCATAGAAGTAAAATACCTCCACTTTAATACCCCATAGAAGTAAAATACTTCCTCTTTAATACCCCATAGAAGTAAAATACCCCCTCTTTAATACCCCATAGAAGTAAATACCCCCTTTTTAATACCCCACAGAAGTAAATACCCCCTCTTTAATACCCAACAGAAGTAAATACCCCCTCTTTAATACCCCATAGAAGTAAAATACCCCTCTTTACTACCCCATCGAAGTAAAATACCTCCTCTTTAATACCCTATAGAAGTAAAATACCCCCTCTTTAATACCCCATAGAAGCAAAATACCTCCTCTTTAATACCCCATAGAAGTAAAATACCTCCTCTTTAATACCCCATAGAAGTAAAATACCTCTTCTTTAAAACCCTATAGAAGTAAAATACCCCCACTTTAATACCCTATAGAAGTAAAATACCCCCACTTTAATATCCCATAGAAGTAAAATACCTCCTCTTTAATACCCCATAGAAGTAAAATACCTCCTCTTTAATACCCCATAGAAGTAAAATACCTCTTCTTTAAAATCCTATAGAAGTAAAATACCCCCACTTTAATACCCTATAGAAGTAAAATACCCCCACTTTAATACCCTATAGAAGTAAAATACCTCCACTTTAATACCCCATAGAAGTAAAATACCTCCTCTTTAATACCCCATAGAAGTAAAATACCTCTTCTTTAAAACCCTATAGAAGTAAAATACCCCCACTTTAATACCCTATAGAAGTAAAATACCCCCACTTTAATACCCCATAGAAGTAAAATACCTCCTCTTTAATACCCCATAGAAGTAAAATACCTCCACTTTAATACCCCATAGAAGTAAAATACCTCCTCTTTAATACCCCATAGAAGTAAAATACCTCCACTTTAATACCCCATAGAATACCCCCCTCTTTAATAGCATTAACTTTGTCTTTTTTCACCTGTCATTTGCTCTTTAAAGTTGCAAACTGAATAAAAACCCAACACATTTGCATTAGCCTGAACTCTCCAGAGAAAACCGTGTCTTGTCATGAGCAGCGCGGCAGTTTCGATCTGAGGAAATTGAAGTCAGATCTCACAGTTTGTATCTGAGGCGTTAATATGAAACATGCGTGTAGCGTGTGTGTGTGAGTCCGGCTCCTCTCTGTGTGAACTAAAGACGCCGTGAACATGTCCGTGGAGTTAACACATCCCAGCGACCAGAAGGTTACATGTACGAAGTGAAACTGTCATGATGTGGGGTGTAAGGCAAACCAAAAGATGCGGGACTCGGGCAAGATTAAGGGTGTTTATTGACAGAACAGACACAAGACAAGTGACGGAAGAACATAGGAGGAGCTGGGTGCAGGGGTGCAGGTCAGGGTCCAGAGGTGCAAGGAACAAATGAGACAGGAATACAGCCGGTACCGGGAGACAGGGTCGGAGACGGGAGTCCAGAGCAGTGCAGGGAGGCTGGGTGCTGAGCGGGAACACAGGCAGGACACGAGCAGGACAACAGGCAGACGAACACGGGCAGGAACACGAGCTGGACACGAGCAGGCAGACGAACAGTGAGGCGAACAGGCAGACGATCTGGTCAGGTCCTGGCTCCTCTTATCCTCCCGCAGATTGTGTTGATTGCCCTGATGGGAAGCAGGTGTGTGCGGGAGGAGCCAGGAACTCTGCCCAGCTCCAGAGAGTTGAGGGAGGGGCAGAGCAGACACATAAGGAAGGAGTTTTTTAAGTGAGTTTTCTGCGTCTGCTGGAGAAACGGACACAACTATTTTCACGAAAAAAAAACAAAAAACGAAGAACAAAACACTAACAAGAAACTAAATAGAAACTACAGAGAACAAAGAATAAAACTAGTTATGAGGCTTCCACATATAAGCAGGTTTGGAAACTTTTATTTAACAAGCTAGCTGTTGTGCCAGCTGAACAAGCTAACTGTCCTCTTTGAGGTCCTGTCACGTGTTATCCTGATGTTTTCTGTTTGAGGTCCTGTCGTGTGTTATCCTGCTGGTTCCTGTTTGAGGTCCTGTCATGTCGTATCTTGATGTCTACAATTTGAGATTCCTGTCAGGATCAGGGTAACACACGCGACAGGATGGTTCCTGTTTGAGGTCCTGTCATGTGTTATTTTGATGTCTCCTATTTGAGGTCCTGTCTCGTATGAAAACTCAAATATATATATATTTGAGTTTTCATACTATACATATATATATATATATATATATATATATATATATATATATATATATATATATATATATATATATACATATATATATATATATATATATATATATATATATATATATATATATATATATATACATATATAATATATATATATATATATATATATATATATATATATATATATATATATATATATTATATCTTTGGTTTTATTTGACAAATGAACTCAAAATTTAAAAAATGAAGAAAAATAAACTAAAAACATTAATAAACTCAGAATGACTAAAGAAAAAAAAAAAAAAATTATCCCCAATTAAAATAAATACATAAATATTAATCTGAACATAAAAATACATAAATATTCATCCCAAAATAAATATAATAAATAAACATAAATAATTACATAAATATTAATCTGAACATAAAATACATAAATATTACAATTACAAATAAAACATAAAGAAATATATAAAGAAATAAATGTAATCCCAACATAAAAAAATAATACAAAAATATTTCAAAATAAAATATAAATAAAAATAAATAATCCTGAAATAAAAAATAAATAAAAAATATACATAGAAACTCATAAATACATAAATATTAATCACAACATAAAAATACATAAATAAATTTTCTTCTTATTCCAAGGTTGGTTCCTGTGTGAGGTCCTTTTCATGTGTTACCCTGATGGTTTGTTTTTGAGGTCCTGTCATGGGTTATCTTGATGTCTCCTATTTGAGGTCCCGTGTCGCATGTTACCCTCATCCTGTCAGGATCAGGGTAAGACATACGACAGGATGGTTCCTGGTTTGAGGTACTGTCATGTGTTACCCTGATGGTTTTTTCTTTGAGGTCCTTTCCTGAGTTGTCTTTATGTCTCCTTTTTGAGGTGCCGTGTCGCGTGTTTTACCCTGATCTTGTTAGGATCAGGGTAACACACACGCCACGATGATTCTTGTTTGAGGTCCTTTCGTGTGTTATCCTGATAGTTCCTGTTTCAGGTCCTGCCATGTGTTTATCCTGATGGATTTTCTTTGAGGTCCTGTCATGGGTTATCTTGCTGTCTCGTATTTGAGGTCCCGTATCACTTGTGTTACCCTGATCGTGCCAGGATCAGGGTAACACACGCGACAGGATGATTCGTGTTTGAGGTCCTGCCAGGTGTTATCCTGATGGTTCCTGTTTGAGGCCCTACCATGTGTTACCCTGATACTTCCTGTTTGAGGTCCTGTCATGTTTTATCCTGATACATCCTGTTTGAGGTCCTGTCATGTTTTATCCTGATGGTTCCTGTTTGAGGTCCTGTCGCGTTTCACAGTGGTTTCTCTTTGAGGTGCTGTCATGGGTTATCTTGATGTCTCGTATTTTAAGGTCCCGTGTCATGTGTGTTACCCTGATCTTGTCAGGATCAGGGTAACACACACGACAGGATGGATCCTGTTTGAGGTCCTACCATGTGTTATTCTGATGGTTCCTGTTTGAGTTCCTGTCGTGTGTTATCCTGATGGTTCCTGTTTGAAGTCCTGTCGTGTGTAATCCTGATGGTTCCTGTTTGAGGCCCTACCATGTGTTACCCTAATACTTCCCTGTTTGAAGTCCTGTCATGTTTTATCCTGATATTTCCTGTTTGAGGTCCTGTCATGTTTTATCCTGATGGTTCCTGTTTGAGGTCCTGTCGTGTGTTATCCTGATGGTTCCTGTTTGAGGTCCTGTCGTGTGTTATCCTGATGGTTCCTGTTTGAGGTCCTGTCGTGTGTTATCCTGATGGTTCATGTTTGAGGTCCTGTCGTGTGTTATCCTGATGGTTCCTGTTTGAGGTCCTGTCGTGTGTTATCCTGATGGTTCCTGTTTGAGGTCCTGTCGTGTATTACCCTGATGGTTCCTGTTTAAGGTCCTGTCGTGTGTTATCCTCATGGTTCATGTTTGAGGTCCTGTCGTGTGTTATCCTGATGGTTCCTGTTTGAAGTCCTGTCAAGTGTAATCCTGATGGTTCCTGTTTGAGGCCCTACTATGTGTTCTCCTGATACTTCCTGTTTGAGGTCCTGTCATGTATTACCCTGATGGTTCCCGTTTCAGGTCCTGTCATGTGTTATCCTGATGGTTCCTGTTTGAGGTCCCGTCATGCCTTATCCTGATTGTTCCTGTTTGAGGTCCTGTCGTGTGTTATCCTGATGGTTCCTGTTTGCAGTCCTGTCGTGTGTTATCCTGATACTTCCTGTTTTAGGTCCTGTCAAGTGTTATCCTGATGGTTCCTTTTTGAGGCCCTACCATGAGTTAATCTGATGTTTCCTGTTTGAGGTCCTGTCGTGTGTTAGCCTGATGGTTCCTGTTTGAGGTCCTGTCGTGTTTCCCAGTGGTTTCTCTTTGAGGTGCTGTCATGGGTTATCTTGATGTCTCTTATTTGAGGTCCCGTGTCATGTGTGTTACCCTGATCTTGTCAGGATCTGGGTAACACACACGACAGGATGGATCCTGTTTGAGGTCCTACCATGTGTTATCCTGATGGTTCCTTTTTGAGGTCCTGTCATGTGTTTATCCTGATGGTTCCTGTTTAAGGTCCTGTCAAGTGTTATCCTGATGGTTCCGGTTTGAGGCCCTACCATGTGTTACCCTGATACTTCCTGTTTGAGGTAATGTCATGTGTTATCCTGATGGTTCCTGTTTGAGGTCCTGTCGTGTGTTATCCTGATGGTTCCTTTTGAGGTCCTGTCGTGTATTACCCTGATCGTTCATGTTTCAGGTCCTGTTATGTTTTATCCTGATACTCCCTGTTTGAGGTCCTGTCACGTGTTATCCTGATGGTTCCTGTTTAAGGTCCTGTCAAGTGTTATCCTGATGGTTCCTGTTTGAGGCCCTACCATGTGTTACCCTGATACTTCCTGTTTGAGGTAATGTCATGTGTTATCCTGATGGTTCCTGTTAGAGGTCCTGTTGTGTGTTGTCCTGATGGTTCCTGTTAGAGGTCCTGTCATGTGTTATCCTGATGGTTCGTGTTTGAGGTCCTGTCATGCTTTATCCTGATGGTTTCTGTTTGAGGCCTTACCATGTGTTACCCTGATGGTTCCTGTTTGAGGTCCTGTCGTGTATTATCCTGATGGTTCCTGTTTGAGGTCCTGTCGTGTGTTATCCTGATGGTTCCTGTTTGAGGTCCTGTTGTGTGTTATCCTGATGGATCCTGTTTGAGGTCCTGTCGTGTGTTATCCTGATACTTCCTGTTTGAGGTCCTGTCAAGTGTTATCCTGATGGTTTCTGTTTGAGGCCCTACCATGTGTTATCCTGATACTTCCTGTTTGAGGTCCTGTCATGTTTTATCCTGATACGTCCTGTTTGAGGTCCTGTCGTGTTTCCCAGTGGTTTCTCTTTGAGGTGTTGTCATGGGTTATCTTGATGTCTCATATTTAAGGTCCCGTGTCATGTGTGTTACCCTGATCTTGTCAGGATCAGGGCAACACACACGACAGGATGGATCCTGTTTGAGGTCCTACCATGTGTTATCCTGATGGTTCCTGTTTGAGGTCCTGTCGTGTGTTATCCTGATGGTTTCGGTTTGAGGTCCTGTCGTGTGTTATCCTGATGGTTCCTGTTTGAAGCCCTGTCGTGTGTTATCCTGATGGTTCCTGTTTGAGGCCCTACCATGTGTTACCCTGAGACTTCCTGTTTGAGGTCCTGTCGTGTATTACTCTGTTGGTTCCTGTTGCAGGTCCTGTCATGTGTTATCCTGATGGTTACTGTTTGAGGCCCTACCATGTGTTACCCTGATGGTTCCTGTTTGAGGTCCTGTCTTGTGTTATCCTGAAGGTTCCTGTTTGAGGTCCTGTCGTGTGTTATCCTGATGGTTCCTTTTTGAGGTCCTGTCGTGTATTACCCTGATGGTTCCTGTTTCAGGTCCTGTCATGTGTTATCCTGATGGTTCCTGTTTGAGGCCCTACCATGTGTTACCCTGAAAGTTCCTGTTTGAGGTCCTGTCGTGTGTTATCCTGATGGTTCATGTTTGAGGTCCTGTCATGTGTTATCCTGATGGTTCCTGTTTGAGGTCCTGTTGTGTCTTATCCTGATGGTTCCTGTTTGAGGTCCCCTTTTTGTGTTATCCTGATGGTTCCAGTTTGAGGTCCTGTTGTGTGTTATCCTGATGGTTCCTGTTTGAGGTCCTACCATGTGTTATCCTGATGGTTCCTGTTTTAGGTCCTGTCAAATGTTATCCTGATGGTTCGTGTTTGAAGTCCTGTCAAGTGTTATCCTAATGGTTCCTGTTTGAGGCCCTACCATGTGTTACCCTGATACTTCCTGTTTGAGGTCCTGTCATGCATTACCCTGAAGGTTCCTGTTTCAGGTCCTGTCATGTGTTATCCTGATGGTTCCTGTTTGAGGCCCTACCATGTGTTACCCTGAAAGTTCCTGTTTGAGGTCCTGTCGTGTGTTATCCTGATGGTTCCTGTTTTAGGTCCTGTCAAGTGTTACCCTGATGGTTCTTGTTCGAGGCCCTACCATGTGTTAACCTGATACTTCCTTTTTGAGGTCCTGTCGTGTATTACCCTGATGGTTCTTGTTTCAGGTCCGGTCATGTGTTATCCTGATGGTTCCTTTTTGAGGCCCTTCCATGTGTTACCCTGATGGTTCCTTTTTGAGGTCCTGTCGTGTGTTATCCTGATGGTTCATGTTTGAGGTCCTGTCGTGTGTTATCCTGATGGTTCCTGTTTGAGGTCCTGTCGTGAGTTATCCTGATGGTTCCTTTTTGAGGTCCTGTCGTGTGTTACCCTGATACTTCCTGTTTGAGGTCCTGTCAAGTGTTATCCTAATGGTTCCTGTTTGAGGCCTTACCATGTGTTACCCTGATGGTTCCTGTTTGAGGTCCTGTCGTGTATTATCCTGATGGTTCCTGTTTGAGGTCCTGTCGTGTGTTATCCTGATGGTTCCTGTTTGAGGTCCTGTCGTGTGTTATCTTGATGGTTCCTGTTTGAGGTCCTGTCCTGTGTTATCCTGATACTTCCTGTTTGAGGTCCTGTCAAGTGTTATCCTGATGGTTCCTGTTTGAGGCCCTACCATGTGTTATCCTGATACTTCCTGTTTGAGGTCCTGTCATGTTTTATCCTGATACGTCCTGTTTGAGGTCCTGTCATGTTTTATCCTGATACGTCCTGTTTGAGGTCCTGTCCTGTTTCCCAGTGGTTTCTCTTTGAGGTGCTGTCATGGGTTATCTTGATGTCTCATATTTAAGGTCCCGTGTCATGTGTGTTACCCTGATCTTGTCAGGATCAGGGTAACACACACGACAGGATGGATCCTGTTTGAGGTCCTACCATGTGTTATCCTGATGGTTCCTGTTTGAGGTCCTGTCGTGTGTTATCCTGATGGTTCCTGTTTGAAGTCCTGTCGTGTGTTATCCTGATGGTTCCTGTTTGAGGCCCTACCATGTGTTACCCTGATACTTCCTTTTTGAGGTCCTGTCGTGTATTACCCTGATGTCTTTTCTTGTTTCAGGTCCGGTCATGTGTTATCCTGATGGTTCCTTTTTGAGGTCCTGTCGTGTATTACCCTGTTGGATCCTGTTTCAGGTCCTGTCATGTGTTATCCTGATTTTTCCTGTTTGAGGCCCTACCATGTGTTACCCTGATGGTTCCTTTTTGAGGTCCTGTCGTGTGTTATCCTGATGGTTCATGTTTGAAGTCCTGTCGTGTGTTATCCTGATGGTTCCTGTTTGAGGTCCTGTCGTGTGTTGTCCTGATGGTTCCTGTTTGAGGTCCTGTCATGTGTTATCCTGATGGTTCGTGTTTGAGGTCCTGTCATGCTTTATCCTGATGGTTCCTGTTTGAGGTCCTGTCGTGTGTTATCCTGATGGTTCCTGTTTGAGGTCCTGTCGTGTGTTATCCTGATACTACCTGTTTGAGGTCCTGTCAAGTGTAATCCTAATGGGTTCCTGTTTGAGGCCTTACCATGTGTTACCCTGATGGTTCCTGTTTGAGGTCCTGTCGTGTAGTATCCTGATGGTTCCTGTTTGAGGTCCTGTCGTGTGTTATCCTGATGGTTCCTGTTTGAGGTCCTGTCGTGTGTTATCCTGATGGTTCCTGTTTGAGGTCCTGTCGTGTGTTATCCTGATGGTTCCTGTTTGAGGTCCTGTCGTGTAGTATCCTGATGGTTCCTGTTTGAGGTCCTGTCGTGTGTTATCCTGATGGTTCCTGTTTGAGGTCCTGTTGTGTTATCCTGATGGTTCCTGTTTTAGGTCCTGTCAAGTTTTACCCTGATGGTTCCTGTTTGAGGTCCTGTCGTGTGTTATCCTGATGGTTCCTGTTTTAGGTCCTGTCGTGTGTTATCCTGATGGTTCCTGTTTGAAGTCCTGTCAAGTGTTATCCTGATGGTTCCTGTTTGAGGTACTGTCTTGTATTACCCTGATTGTTCCTGTTTGAGGTCCTGTCGTGTGTTATCCTGATGGGTCCTGTTTGAGTCCTGTCGTGTGTTATCCTGATACTTCCTGTTTGAGGTCCTGTCGTGTGTAGTATCCTGATGGTTCCTGTTTGAGGTCCTGTCGTGTGTTATCCTGATGGTTCCTGTTTGAGGTCCTGTTGTGTTTATCCTGATGGTTCCTGTTTTAGGTCCTGTGTCAAGTTTTACCCTGATGGTTCCCTGTTTGAGGTCCTGTCGTGTGTTATCCTGATGGTTTCCTGTTTGAGGTCCTGTCGTGTGTTATCCTGATGGTTCCTGTTTGAGGTCCTGTCGTGTGTTATCCTGATACTTCCTGTTTGAGGTCCTGTCGTGTAGTATCCTGATGGTTCCTGTTTGAGGTCCTGTCGTGTGTTATCCTGATGGTTCCTGTTTGAGGTCCTGTTGTGTTATCCTGATGGTTCCTGTTTTAGGTCCTGTCAAGTTTTACCCTGATGGTTCCTGTTTGAGGTCCTGTCGTGTGTTATCCTGATGGTTTCGTTTTTGAGGTCCTGTGTGTGTTATCCTGATGGTTCCTGTTTGAAGTCCTGTCAAGTGTTATCCTGATGGTTCCTGTTTGAGGTACTGTCTTGTATTACCCTGATTGTTCCTGTTTGAGGTCCTGTCGTGTGTTATCCTGATGGTACCTTTTTGAGGTCCTGTCATGTGTTATCCTGATGGTTCCTGTTTGAGGTCCTGTCGTGTGTTTCCCAGTGGTTTCTCTTTGAGGTGTTGTCAAGGGTTATCTTGATGTCTCGTATTTGAGGTCCTGTCATGTGTTATCCTGATGGTTCCTGTTTGAGGTCCTGTCGTGTTTTTTCCTGATGGTTCCTGTTTCAGCTCCTGTCAAGTGTTATCCTGATGGTTCCTGTTTGAGGCCCTACCATGAGTTACCCTGATACTTCCTGTTTGAGGTCCTGTCATGTTTTATCCTGATGGTTCCTTTTTGAGGCCCTACCATGTGTTACCCTGATGGTTCCTGTTTGAGGTCCTGTCGTGTATTACCCTGATGGTTCCCGTTTGAGGTCCTGTCGTGTGTTACCCTGATACTTCCTGTTTGAGATTCTACCATGTGTTATCCTGATGGTTCCTTTTTGAGGTCCTGTCATGTGTTATCCTGATGGTTCCTGTTTGAGGTCCTGTCATGTTTAATCCTGATGCTTCCTCTTTGAGGTCCTGTTGTGTGTTATCCTGATGGTTCCTGTTTGAGGTCCTGTCGTGTATTACCCTGATGGTTCATGTTTGAGGTCCTTTCGTGTGTTATCCTGATGGTTCCTGTTTGAGGTCCTGTCAAGTGTTATCCTGATGGTTCCTGTTTGAGGCCCTACCATGTGTTATCCTGATACTTCCTGTTTGAGGTCCTGTCGTGTGTTATCCTGATGGTTCATGTTTGAGGTCCTGTCGTGTGTTATCCTGATGGTTCCTTTTGAGGTCCTGTCGTGTGTTGTCCTGATGGTTCCTGTTTGAGGTCCTGTCATGTGTTATCCTGATGGTTCGTGTTTGAGGTCCTGTCATGCTTTATCCTGATGGTTCCTGTTTGAGGTCCTGTCGTGAGTTATCCTGATGGTTCCTGTTTGAGGTCCTGTCGTGAGTTATCCTGATGGTTCCTGTTTGAGGCCCTACCATGTGTTACCCTGATACTTCCTGTTTGAGGTCCTGTCATGCATTACCCTGAAGGTTCCTGTTTCAGGTCCTGTCATGTGCTATTCTGATGGTTCCTGTTTGAGGCCCTACCATGTGTTACCCTGAAAGTTCCTGTTTGAGGTCCTGTCGTGTGTTATCCTGATGGTTCCTGTTATAGGTCCTGTCAAGTGTTATCCTGATGGTTCCTGTTCGAGGCCCTACCATGTGTTACCCTGATACTTCCTTTTTGAGGTCCTGTCGTGTATTACCCTGATGGTTCTTGTTTCAGGGCCGGTCATGTGTTATCCTGATGGTTCCTTTTTGAGGCCCTTCCATGTGTTACCCTGATGGTTCATTTTTGAGGTCCTGTCGTGTGTTATCCTGATGGTTCATGTTTGAGGTCCTGTCGTGTGTTATCCTGATGGTTCCTGTTTGAGGTCCTGTCGTGTGTTATCCTGATGGTTCCTGTTTGAGGTCCTGTCATGTGTTATCCTGATGGTTCGTGTTTGAGGTCCTGTCATGTTTTATCCCGATGGTTCCTGTTTGAGGTCCTGTCGTGTGTTATCCTGATACTTCCTGTTTGAGGTCTGTCAAGTGTTATCCTGATGGTTCGTGTTTGAGGTCTTGTCATGTTTTATCCTGATGGTTCCTGTTTGAGGTCCTGTCAAGTGTTATCCTGATGGTTCCTGTTTGAGGTCCTGTCGTGTTTCCCAGTGGTTTCTCTTTGAGGTGTTGTCATGGTTTATCTTGATGTCTCGTATTTGAGGTCCCGTGTCATGTGTGTTACCCTGATCTAGTCAGGATCAGGGTAACACACAAGACAGGATGGATCCTGTTTGAGGTCCTGTCATGTGTTATCCTGATGGTTCCTTTTTGAGGTCCTGTCGTGTGTTATCCTGATGGTTCATGTTTGTGGTCCTGTCGTGTGTTATCCTGATGGTTCATGTTTGAGGTCCTGTCGTGTGTTATCCTGATGGTTCATGTTTGAGGTCCTGTCAAGTGTTATCCTGATGGTTCCTGTTTGAGGCCCTACTTGTGTTACCCTGATACTTTCCTGTTTGAGGTCCTGTCATGTATTACCCTGATGGTTCCCGTTTCACGTCCTGTCATGTGTTATCCTGATGGTTCCTGTTTGAGGCCCTACCATGTGTTACCCTGAAAGTTCCTGTTTGAGGTCCTGTCGTGTGTTACCCTGATGGTTCATGTTTGAGGTCCTGTCATGTATTATCCTGATGGTTCCTGTTTGAGGTCCTGTATTGTCTTATCCTGATGGTTCCTGTTTGAGGTCCCCTTTTTGTGTTATCTTGATGGTTCCAGTTTGAGGTCCTGTTGTGTGTTATCCTGATGGTTCCTGTTTGAAGTCCTGTCAAATGTTATCCTGATGATTCCTGTTTCAGGCCCTACCATGTGTTACCCTAATACTTTCTGTTTGAGGTCCTGTCATGTTTTATCCTGATACTTCCTGTTTGAGGTCCTGTTATGTTTTATCCTGATGGTTCCTGTTTGAGGTCTTGTCGTGTGTTTCCCAATGGTTTCTCTTTGAGGTTCTCTCATGGGTTATCTTGATGTTTCGTATTTAAGGTCCCGTGTCATGTGTGTTACCCTGATCTTGTCAGGATCAGGGTAACACACACGACCGGATGGATCCTGTTTGAGGTCCTACCATGTGTTATCCTGATGGTTCCTGTTTTAGGTCCTGTCAAGTTTTACCCTGATGGTTCCTGTTTGAGGTCCTGTCGTGTGTTATCCTGATGGTTCCTGTTTGAAGTCCTGTCAAGTGTTATCCTGATGGTTCCTGTTTGAGGTACTGTCTTGTATTACCCTGATTGTTCCTGTTTGAGGTCCTGTCGTGTGTTATCCTGTTGGTTCCTGTTTGAGGTCCTGTCAAGTGTTATCCTGATGGTTCCTGTTTCAGGCCCTACAATGTGTTACCCTCATACTTCCTCTTTGAGGTCCTACCTTGTGTTATCCTGATGGTACCTTTTTGAGGTCCTGTCATGTGTTATCCTGATGGTTCCTGTTTGAGGTCCTGTCGTGTGTTTCCCAGTGGTTTCTTTTTGAGGTGTTGTCATGGGTTATCTTGATGTCTCGTATTTGAGGTCCTGTCATGTGTTATCCTGATGGTTCCTGTTTGAGGTTTTGTCGTGTGTTATCCTGATGGTTCCTTTTTGAGGTCCTGTCGTGTGTTTTCCTGATACTTCCTGTTTCAGCTCCTGTCAAGTGTTATCCTGATGGTTCCTGTTTGAGGCCCTACCATGTGTTACCCTGATACTTCCTGTTTGAGGTCCTGTCATGTTTTATCCTCCTGATGGTTCCTTTTGAGGCCCTATCATGTGTTACCCTGATGGTTGCTGTTTAGGTCCTGTCAAGTGTTATCCTGATGGTTCCTGTTTGAGGTCCTGTCGTGTATTACCCTGATGGTTCCCGTTTGAGGTCCTGTCGTGTGTTACCCTGATACTTCCTGTTTGAGATTCTACCATGTGTTATCCTGATGGTTCCTTTTTGAGGTCCTTTCATTTGTTATTCTGATGGTTCCTGTTTGAGGTCCTGTCATGTTTTATCCTGATGGTTCCTGTTTGAGGTCCTTTCATTTGTTATTCTGATGGTTCCTGTTTGAGGTCCTGTCATGTTTTATCCTGATGGTTCCTGTTTGAGGTCCTGTCGTGTGTTATCCTGATTGTTCCTGTTTGAGGTCCTGTCAAGTGTTATCGTGATGATTCCTGTTTCAGGCCCTACCATGTGTTACTCTGATACTTCCTGTTTGAGGTCCTACCATGTGTTATCCTGATGGTTCCTGTTTGAGGTCCTTTCATGTGTTATTCTGATGGTTCCAGTTTGAGGTCCTGTCATGTGTTTTATCCTGATGGTTCCGGTTTGAGGTCCTGTCGTGTGTTATCCTGATGGTTCCTGTTTGAGGTCCTGTCAAGTGTTATCCTGATGGTTCCCATTTGAGCCCCTACCATGTGTTACCTTGATACTTTCTGTGTGAGGTCCTGTCGTGTATTACCCTGATGGTCCCTGTTTCAGGTCCTGTCATGTGATATACTGATGGTTCCTGTTTGAGGCCCTACCATGTGTTACCCTGATGTTCCTGTTTGAGGTCCTGTCGTGTGTTATCCTGATGGTTCCGGTTTGAGATCCTTTGTGTGTTATCCTGATGGTTCCTGTTTGAGGCCCTACCATGTATAACCCTGATGGTTCCTGTTTGAGGTCCTGTCGTGTGTTATCCTGATGGTTCCTGTTTGAGGTCCCGTCATGTATTACCCTGATGGTTCCTATTTCAGGTCCTGTCATCTTTTATCCTGATTGTTCCTGTTTGAGGTCCTGTCGTAAGTTATCCTGATGGTTCCTGTTTGAGGTCCTGTTGTGTGTTATCCTGATGGTTCCTGTTTGAGGCCCTTCCATGTGTTACCCTGATACTTCCTGTTTGAGGTCCTGTCATGTTTTATCCTGATACTTCCTGTTTGAGGTCCTGTCATGTTTTATCCTGATACGTCCTGTTTGAGGTCCTGTCCTGTTTCCCAGTGGTTTCTCTTTGAGGTGCTGTCATGGGTTATCTTGATGTCTCGTATTTAAGGTCCCGTGTCATGTGTGTTACCCTGATCTTGTCAGGATCAGGGTAACACACACGACAGGATGGATCCTGTTTGAGGTCCTACCATGTGTTATCCTGATGGTTCCTGTTTTAGGTCCTGTCAAGTGTTATCCTGATGGTTCGTGTTTGAGGCCATGTCGTGTTTCCCAGTGGTTTCTCTTTGAGGTGTTGTCATGTTTTATCCCGATGGTTCCTGTTTGAGGTCCTGTCGTGTGTTATCCTGATACTTCCTGTTTGAGGTCCTGTCAAGTGTTATCCTGATGGTTCGTGTTTGAGGTCTTGTCATGTTTTATCCTGATGGTTCCTGTTTGAGGTCCTGTCAAGTGTTATCCTGATGGTTCCTGTTTGAGGTCCTGTCGTGTTTCCCAGTGGTTTCTCTTGAGGTGTTGTCATGGTTTATCTTGATGTCTCGTATTTAAGGTCCCGTGTCATGTGTGTTACCCTGATCTTGTCAGGATCAGGGTAACACACACGACAGGATGGATCCTGTTTGAGGTCCTGTCATGTGTTATCCTGATCTTGTCAGGATCAGGGTAACACACACGACAGGATGGATCCTGTTTGAGGTCCTGTCATGTGTTATCCTGATGGTTCCTTTTTGAGGTCCTGTCGTGTGTTATCCTGATGGTTCATGTTTGTGGTCCTGTCGTGTGTTATCCTGATGGTTCATGTTTGAGGTCCTGTCGTGTGTTATCCTGATGGTTCATGTTTGAGGTCCTGTCAAGTGTTATCCTGATGGTTCCTGTTTGAGGCCCTACCTTGTGTTACCCTGATTCTTCCTGTTTGAGGTCCTACCATGTGTTATCCTGATGGTACCTTTTTGAGGTCCTGTCAAGTGTTATCCTGATGGTTCCTGTTTGAGGCCATACCATGTGTTACCCTGATACTTCCTGTTTGAGGTCCTGTCATGTGTTATCCTGATGGTTCCTGTTTGAGGTCCTGTCATGTGTTATTCCGATGGTTCCTGTTTGAGGTCCTGTCGTGTGTTATCCTGATGGTTCCAGTTTGAGGTCCTTTCATGTGTTATTCTGATGGTTCCTGTTTCAGGCCCTACCATGTGTTACTCTGATACTTCCTGTTTGAGGTCCTGTCATGTTTTATCCTGATACTTCCTGTTTGAGGTCCTGTTATGTTTTATCCTGATAGTTTCTGTTTGAGTTCCTGTCGTGTGTTATCCTGATGGTTCCTGTTTGAGGTCCTGTCGTGTTTCCCAGTGGTTTCTCTTTGAGGTGTTGTCATGGTTTATCTTGATGTCTCGTATTTGAGGTCCCGTGTCATGTGTGTTACCCTGATCTTGTCAGGATCAGGGTAACACACACGACAGGATGGATCCTGTTTGAGGTCCTGTCATGTGTTATCCTGATGGTTCCTTTTTGAGGTCCTGTCGTGTGTTATCCTGATGGTTCATGTTTGTGGTCCTGTTGTGTGTTATCCTGATGGTTCATGTTTGAGGTCCTGTCGTGTGTTATCCTGATGGTTCATGTTTGAGGTCCTGTCAAGTGTTATCCTGATGGTTCTTGTTTGAGGCCCTACCTTGTGTTACCCTGATACTTCCTGTTTGAGGTCCTGTCATGTATTACCCTGATGGTTCCCGTTTCACGTCCTGTCATGTGTTATCCTGATGGTTCCTGTTTGAGGTCCTGTCGTGTGTTATCCTGATGTTTCCATTTTGAGGACCTGTTGTGTGTTATCCTGATTCTTCCTGTTTGAGGTCCTGTCAAGGGTTATCCTGATGGTTCCTGTTTGAGGCCCTACCATGTGTTACCCTGACACTTCCTGTTTGAGGTCCTGTCGTGTATTACCCTGATGGTTCCCGTTTCAGGTCCTGTCCTGTGTTATCCTGATGGTTCCCGTTTGAGGTCCTGTCATGTTTTATCCTGATTGTTCCTGTTTGAGGTCCTGTCAAGTGTTATCCTGATGGTTCCTGTTTGAGTTCCTACCATGTGGTACCCTGATACTTCCTGTTTGAGGTCCTGTCATGTTTTATCCTGATGGTTCCTGTTTGAGGAGGTCCTGTTATGTTTTATCCTGATGGTTCCTGTTTGAGGTCTTGTCGTGTGTTTTCCCAATGGTTTCTCTTTGAGGTGCTGTCATGGGTTATCTTGATGTCTCATATTTGAGGTCCCATGTCATGTGTGTTACCCTGATCTTGTCAGGATCAGGGTAACACACACGACAGGCTGGTTCCTGTTTGAGGTCCTGTCATGTGTAACCCTGATGGTTCCTGTTTGAGGTCCTGTCATGTGTAACCCTGATGCTTCCTTTTTGAGGTCCTGTCATGTGTTATCCTAATGTTCCAGTTTGAGGTCCTATCATATGTTATCCGTATGGTTCTTGTTTTGAGGTCCCGTGTGTTACCCTGATTTTGTCAGGATCAGGGTAACACACGCGACAGGATGATCCCTGTTTGAGGTCCTGTCATGTTTCATAGTAATTTTATCATGTTTTATAGTAAATTTATCCTGTGTTATACTAAATTTATCATGTTTCATAGTAAATTCATCATGTTTTATAGTAAATTTATCCTGTGTTATACTAAATTTATCATGTTTCATAGTAAATTCATCATGTTTCATAGTAAATTTATCCTGTGTTATACTAAATTTATCATGTGTTATAGTAAATTCATCATGTTTCATAGTAAATTTATCATGTGTTATAGTAAATTTATGATGTTTTATAGTAAATGTATCATGTTTAAAAGTAAATTTATCATGTTTCATAGTTAAATTTATCATGTGTCATAGAAAATTTATCATGTTTTATAGTAAATTTATCATGTTTTATAATAAATTTACTATGAAACATGATAAATTTATTTTTTCATAGTAAATTTATCATGTGTCATAGTAAATTTATCATGTGTTATAGAAAATGTATCATATGTTATAGTAAATTTGTCCTGTTTTATAGAAAATGTATCATGTGTTATAGTAAATTTATCATGTTTCATAGTAAATTTATCATGTTTTATAGTAAATTTATCATGTTTTATAATAAATTTACTATGAAACATGATAAATTTATTTTTTCATAGTAAATTTATCATGTGTCATAGTAAATTTATCATGTGTTATAGAAAATGTATCATATGTTATAGTAAATTTGTCCTGTTTTATAGAAAATGTATCATGTGTTTTTTATTTAATTTATCATGTTTAATAATAGATTTACTGTAACACATGATAAATTTACTATGAAACATGATAAATTTAATGTATCATAGTAAATTTATCATGTGTTATAGTAAATTTATCATGTTTCATAGTAATTTTATGTTTCATAGTAAATTCATCATGTTTCATAGTAAATTTATGTTTCATAGTAAATTTATCATGTTTTATAGTAAATTTATCATGTTTTATAGTAAATTTATCATGTTTCATAGTAAATTTATCATGTTTTATAGTAAATTTATCATGTTTTATAGTAAATTTATCATGTTTCATAGTAAATGTATCATGTGTTATAGTAAGTTTATTATGAAACATGACAAATTTACTATAACAGGATAAATTTACTATGAAACATGATCAATTTACTGTTTCATAGTGAATTGATAATTTTTCACTGTAAATTATCATGTTGTTTTAGTAAATTGATCATGTTTCATAGTAAATTGATCATGTTTCATACTAAATTGATCATGTTTCATGTTAAATTTATCATGTGTTATAGTAAATTTATCATGTTTTGCATTGTGTGGTTACCCTCATCCTGTCAGGATCATTGTACTCTTGTTCTTGTTTCTAGTCCTGTCGTGTGTTCTCCTGATGGTTCCTGTTTGAGGTCCTGTCATGTGTCATACACCTGTAAAACATAGAGCTGTAAGAACATTGAACTATTAGATTATAGAGCTGTAAAAATATAGATCTGTAAGAATAGAGCAACACAGAGCTGTGTAAGAACATAAAGATGTAAGAACATAGAGCTTTTTAAACACAGACCTGTGGGAACATAGACACGCTCCTGTCCTGGTGTTATTCAAAAACAGGCCAACCTACGGTCTGTGAATATTCAAATAATTCAAGGACAGTAGGTTGGCTCCAAAAGCTCCATGAATAGGCTTTAGCCATTAAATGCTATTTAATGGCTAAAGCCTATTCATGGAACTTTATTGCCTGCGACGGTTACCCCGGCGACCTACCCTGTGAGTCCTGTGCCTCCTCCTGCGGCGGCGTTGGGGCAGAGCGGGGTCACTGTGGGCGATCCGTCTGCGAGCGCGTGGGCCATAGTGACCAGTGCACTGACAACCATCACCTGTGTCCCCTACAGTCTCCTGTGTGATGTCACACTTTAGAACTGCTCACGAAGTTTGGAAAACTTTATTTAAAACAACACAAGCATTCCAAAATGCAAGTATCATAGCAACCAGGGAGCCAATCCGGAACCAGGCCTTTGAAGGGAAGAAAACCTTGTCATTCAAACCTGTTGCTAAGGTTACCTGAGCAACCTCTGGGAAAGAAGGCGCCTGATTTGACTGTTATTAATGTTCATATCTTGATTTACAGACCCAAAAGGTGAAATAAAAACCCCAGGATCAAGTAGAGGATTAATACAAACATTTAAGACTAAATGACGAGTCTCACATAAAAAAACACAACCAAACAACTAAATAAAATATTAATAAGATAAATAAGAGTCAAGATAACAAAATAAAATAATAAAAAAAACCTCAAAAAAACTTTAAACAAATCCACACCACAAACCTCCAAAATACATTTTTTGTTTATTTTTTAATAAACTAAA
>JAIEZT010000403.1:0-55550 GCA_019594935.1 Periophthalmus modestus | reverse complement strand
TAAAACAGGACTGACAAGGACTAAAGTAGACTAAAACAGGTCTAAACCAGGACTGAACAGGACTAAAGTAGACCTAAACCAGGTCTAAACCAGGGACTAAAACCAGGGGATAAACAGGTCTAAACAAGACTAAACAGGACTAAACAGGACGAAACTGTCTAAAACCAAAGACTAAACCAAGACTGAACGAATGAACCAGGAATAAAACCAGGAGGAAACCAGGACTAAACCAGGACTAAACCAGGAAATAAACATGGTCTAAACAGACTAAACCAGGACTAAACAGACAAAACCTGGTCTAAACCAGGACTAACCCAGGACTAAACCAAGACTGAAAATGGATAAACCAGGTCTAAACCAGGACTAAACAGGACTAAACAGGACTAAAACATGGTCTAACCAGGACTAAGCCAGGGAATACACATGGACGAAACAGGACTAAACATGGGCTAAACAGGACTAAACATGGACTGAACCAGGACTAAACCGGACTGAACCAGGACGGAAACAGGACTAAAGTAGGATAAACCAGGTAAACCAGGACTAAACCAGGTCAACCAGGATGAACCAGGACAAACCAGGACTAACCAGGACCAACCAGGTCTTAAACCGGACTAAATCAGGTCTAAATCAGGACTGAACCCGGACTAAACCCGGACTAAACAGGACAACGGACTAAACCAGGGACTAAACCAGGGTCTAAAACCGGACCTTCAACCAGGTCTAAACAGGACGAACCAGACTAAAGTAGGGACTAAAACAGTCTAAACCAGGACTAAACAGGTCTAAACCAGGCTAAACCGGACGAAACCAGACGAAACCAGGATAAACCAGGTCTAAAACCAGTCTTAAACCCCCCGGTCCTAAAACCAGGACTAAACCAGGACTAAAAACAGGACTAAACCGGTCTAAACCAGGTCTAAACCAGCGTCTAAACCAGGTCTAAACCAGTCGTAACAGGATAAACCAGAGTCTAAACAGGACTAAAACAGGTCGACAGATAAACCAGCGACTAAAACAGGACCAAAACAGCGTCCTACAACCAGAGTCTAAACCAGCGACCTAAACCAGGACTAAAACAGGACTAAAACAGGTCTAAACCAGCGTCTAAAACAGGTCGAAACCAGCGTCTAAACCGGTCTAACCAAGGGACTAAAACAGGACTAAAGTAGGACTAAAACAGGTCTAAACCAGGACTAAACCAGGTCTAAACCAGGGTCTAAAACCAGGACTGAAACCAGGACTGAAACCAGGGATAAACTAAACCAGGACTAAACCAGGTCTAAACCAGGACTAAACCAGGACTAAAAACCAGGACTAAACCAGGTCAAACCAGGTCTAAACCAGGTCTAAAAACCAGGACTAAACCAGGACTAAACCAGGGACTAAACCAGGACTAAACCAGGTCTAAAACCAGGTCTAAACCAGGACTAAACAGACCAGGGCTAAACCAGGTACTAAACGCAGGACCTAAACCAGCGTCTAAAGCCAGGACTAAAACCAGGACTAAACCAGGTCTAACCAGGTCTAAAACCAGGACTAAACCAGGACTAAACCAGGTCTAAACCAGGGACTAAACCAGGTCTAAACCAGGAACTGAACCAGGACTAAAGTAGGACTAACCAGGTCTAAACCAGGGACTAAACCAGGACTTAAACCAGGTCTAAACAGATAAACAAGGGATCTGAACCAGGACTAAACCAGGTCTAAACCAGCGTCTAAACCAGGTCTAAACCAGGACTCAAACCAGGACTAAACCAGGACTAAACCAGGTCTAAACCAGGTCTAAACCAGGTCTCAAACAGGTCTAAACCAGGACTAAACCAGGACGAACCAGGACCTGAACCAGGACTAAACCAGGTCTAAACCAGGTCTAAACCAGGTCTAAACCAGGTCTGCTTACTAAACCAGGACTTTATTCGGCGGCCCCTGAAGTCCTCTGAGTGTGAGTCTTTATCTTCACATGTGGGAGATGTTCTTTGGTTCATGGAGAGACTTTGTTCACACAGAGTGCTTTAAAGTCTGTGAGCCACAGTGCAGAGACCTGACAGGACCCAGTCGATCATGACAAAGGACATATTTGGTAAAACATCGTAAGTAAAGATTTCCACAACACAGGTTAACTCTGTCCATTTATACAGTGTTGTTTGAGACACAGATTAAAGCCTGACTGTTTTTTCCACACAGAGGCAGGAGATGCTGGTCTCATGTGACGCTTGTGTTTGGGGCGGAGAGTCCTGAATAAAACCCAAGTGATGAGAGCGATGATGTGGAGGGGGCTGCTCCGGGTAACATCATGGACACACCAGAAGAGGGCGCTCTGGTGCTTCCCTCTGTCCAAACCACTCCTGCAGGAAGATCCCACGCAGCCAATCAGAGGCCTACGGTCATCTACACTCTGCTGTCCGCTATCACCTTCATCACTGTGTTTCTAAAACCTGCTCGTCATCGTCTCCATCCACCACTTCAGGCACTGGGCCCTCGCTCATCACTTATGGCAGATTACATTTGGATAAACTGTTAAAAAATACTGTGTTTGTACTTTAAATGTGAAGATAGATAGAGCTTGTAAATACTGCAGAGTTACTTACATTCAGATGATTTCTTTTCGGTTATAGTTTGTAATTCTGGGTTTATTTTGTCAAACTAACGTCTCCATCAGTTGTTGTGGAAATGACTTTACCCCAGTGACCTATTTCTTGTTCATTCATTTTTTTTGATAATTGTATTGTTCTGTTTTTCCAGGCAGCTCCACACCTGCACTAACTCTCCTCCTCCTCTCTCTGGCCGTGTCAGATTTCCTCGTCGGTTTCCTCCAGATGCCCTTCCAGATCTTGTATTACCACGGCTGCTGGTACTTGGGTGACTTTGCCTGTGCGCTCAATAACTTCTCTAGTTTTCTTGTCGTTAGCGCCTTCGGTGGGAAACATGGTTCTTATCTCTGTGGACCGGTACGTAGCCATATGTGAGCCCATGTTGTACCACGCCAAAAGTGACGTCCGGCCGGGTAAGGTAAAAGTCTTGCATTTGTCTGTGTTTGGATGTTTTCGAGCCTTCATGCTGCTGGATACTGCGAGACTTGCTTGGTGAACCTGACGTGTATAACTCTTGCGTTGGAGAGTGTGTGCTCGTTGTGAACTACGCAGAGGGAAATGGTGGATCTTGTGGTGACATTTTTTAGCGCGCCTATAATGGTAATTTCATATTTGTACTTGAGAGTATTTTGAGTTGCTGTGTCTCATTCTCGTGCGATGCGCTCTCAGATCTCCTCCATCGCTGTGGGGCCAGTGTCGGTGGACCGTTCCCAAAGCAGAAGTGAAAGCGGCCAAAACCCTGGGCCTGCTCGTCCTCGTCTTCCCTCCTCTGCTCGTGTCCTTATTACTGCTTCACGGTGGCGGCCGACAGTAACCTGTTTGGAGCGTCGTCAGGAGAGGCCCAACTCTGGCTCATTTACTTTAACTCTTGTATTAATCCCATTATCTACGTGTTCTGCTATCCCTGGTTCAGGAAAACTGGTAAAAATCATTTTGACCTTGAAGATATTTAAGACTGACTCATGTGTGAAGCCAAAGTTCTGTGACGTACAGGGCCCCAGAAGTATCAAATACATGAAGTAAGATATATGGAATTATACAAGGCAAGTTTATTTTTATAGCACAGCGGGTCATTCAAAGTGATTACAGAGTAAGAAAGAAATTAAAATCACGATCTATTTACAACAGACAGAAATCATCAGAAAACCTTGAGTCAAATTCACAGCTGAACAGAACCGTTTGAGTCTGGATTTAAACATTGTCAAAGTCGAGTCTGTCTCACATCTTCAGAAGAATGTTCCAGGTTTTAACTGCACAAAACTCAAACGCTAATGTTCAATGTTTAGTCCTGGTTTAGTTTTGGTTTAGTCCTGGTTAAGTCCTGGGTTATTTCTGGTTTTAGTTCTGGTTTAGGTCCCAGCTTAGTCCCGGTTTCTAGTCCCGGTATAGTACTGGTTTAGTCCTGGTTAGTTCTGGTTTAGTCCTAGTTCAGTCCCAGTTTAGTCCCGGTTTAGTCCTGGTTTAGTCCTGTTTCAGTCCCGGTTTAGTCCTGGTTTAGTCCTGGTTCAGTCCTTTTTCAGTCCTGCTTTAGTCCTGGTTTAGTTCTGGTTTTAGTTCTGGTTTAGTCCTGGTTTAGTCCTGGTTCAGTCCGGGTTTAGTCCTGGTTTAGTCCTGGTTTAGTCCTGGTTTAGTCCTGGTTCAGTCCTGGTTTAGTCTTGGTTTAGTCCTGGTTCAGTCCTGGTTCAGTCCTGGTCTAGTCCTGGTACAGTCCTGGTTTAGTCCTGGTTCAGTCCTGGTTTAGTCCTGGTTTAGTCCTGGTTCAGTCCTGGTTTAGTCTTGGTTTAGTCCTGGTCTAGTCCTGGTTCAGTCCTGGTTTAGTCCTGGTTCAGTCCTGGTTTAGTCCTGGTTTAGTCTTGGTTTAGTCCTGGGTCTAGTCCTGGTTTGGCCTCCTGGTTTAGTCCTGTATAGTCCTGGTTTAGTCCTGGTTCAGTCCTGGTTCAGTCCTGGTTTAGTCCTGGTTTAGTCCTGGTTTAGTCCTGGTTTAGTCCTGGTTTAGTCCCGGTTTAGTCCTGGTTCAGTCCTGGTTTAGTCCTGGTTCAGTCCTGGTTAAATCCTGGTTTAGTCCTGGTTCAGTCCTGGTTTAGTCCTGGAGTCAGGTCTGATGATGTGGTATCTTTAAGTTCAAAGCACATTTAAGATGTATCTCTGTTTTTACACTTTTGCTAAACTGCATAATAAAGTTTCTAATAAAATCTTGAATATACATTTTGGTGTCATTACTTTTTTATTGTCAGTCGAAGTAGTAAAAACATGGACCCTTTGATCAGCCGACATGAGTTCAAGAAAAAGCCTTGAGCTGCTGCTGCGTCAAAGGTTCAAGGTCAAAAGTTCAATTTGCAGAACATCATTTTCTGAACCAGAAATCTAGCAGACCCATCATGAAGTGCACAAAACAAAGACTGTAGATATAGTGGATGTAGCTAACCTGCTAGCTGCCGCGAATAAGGCGAGATCATGGACGAGCTTCAGGTTCCATCGACTCTGGCTCCAATTCACTTCACAATGAAAAACTGTCACCCCTCTGTCTGTAACTGCTGCAGTGAGCTTTGTCATTTTGGTCTTAAATGTTCATATTAACTCGCTCCACATGATCCTGGTGTTTTTATTTCACTATTTTGTCTTTAAATCAAGATATGAACATTAATAACAGAAAAAGCAGGCACCTTCATTCTCTGAGGTCGCTCCTGCTAAACCAGCGGTGCAGGTGGGAAGGGGCGTTACCTTCAACATCCTCGCTCCTGATTGGCTCTTTGGTTGCTATGATACTCGTGGTCAGAGTTCCAAATATGGACCTCAGCTCAAAATTGTCGGCTATAACTGCTCCAGCCTCGATGAGCTTCATTTGACTGGAGCCGGTGACGTCACACTCACTTAGTCACTTCTTTATACAGTCTATGGTACAAACTCCACAAAATGCTCATGTTTTTATGTAGCACTTTTCCACCGTCTAGACACTTAAAGCACTTTACATGAAGGAGCCGCTCACCCATTCACACACACATTCATACACCAGTGTACACAGACACTGGAATCACACCGACAACCTGTGGGTCAGTGGATATGACTCTACTGATGATGTTTATGTCGAGATGGGATTCAAACCACCAGCCTTCAGATCAGTGCACAAACACTCTACCAACTGAGCCACTGTCTCATCTATGGAGTTAACAGAGTGTTTTTCAAAAACTTCTAGCACAGACGTCTGAGATGATGCCTCTGAGAGGAGGTGTAGAGATAAAGAGAGTGTGAAATATGAGAGCGTGACACTGGCTGATAGTGAGTTTCCTTCACTCTTGGGCCTCTGTGGTTCAAGGCTCTGAACAGCAGCTCTGAGCTGCACACGCTTCAAAACATGTCAGATCAAACTGATTTCACCTGCAGACCATGTTCTGTAAAAATGGTGAAATGGCCCCTGTTTTCATATTTATGACCAACTCAAGAAGACGACATCACTGCTGCACATAATGCTCCTCATTAATGAGGACTAACCTTAACCCTAACGAGCAGACTTCAGAGCACACGGAGCACACGGCCCTCGAGCTACGGTCACACCACAAACACATATTATATTGTTAAACCATCGGTTTTTAGTTTATTTTCTTCATTTTTTTTTTGTTATTTTTGAGTTATTATTATTTTATTTTTTTTTGTATTTTGAGTTTTTTTAATTATTATTTCAGGGTTCTTTTGTGGGTTTTGTTTTTTTTTTTGTTATTTTTTAGTTTATTTATTAATGTTTTTAGTTTATTTTATTTTCTTCATTTTTTAAAGTTATTTTTAGTTTATTAAAAAATAAAAAAAATGTATTTTGAGGTTTTGTTGTGGATTTTTTAAAGTTTTTTTGAGTTTTTTTTTATTATTTTATTTTGTTATCTTGACTCTTATTTATCTTATTTATTTATTTTAGTTGTTTGGTTGTTTTTTTATGTGAGACTCGTCATTTAGTCTTAAATGTTGTATTAATCCTCTACTTGATCCTGGGGTTTTTATTTCACCTTTGGGTCTGTAAATCAAGATATGAACATTAATAACAGACAAATCAGGCGCCTTCTTTCCCAGAGGGTTGCTCATGGTAACCTTAGCAACAGGTTTGAATGACAGGTTTCTTCCCTTCAAAGGCCTGGTTTCCCCCGGATTGGCTCCCTGGTTGCTATGATACTTGCATTTGGAATGCTTGTGTTGTTTTAAATAAAGTTTTCCAAACTTCGTGAGCAGTTCTAAAGTGTGACATCACACAGGAGACTGTAGGGGACACAGGTGATGGTTGTCAGTGCACTGGTCACTATGGCCCGACGCGCTCGCAGACGGATCGCCCACAGTGACCCCCCGCTCTGCCCCAACGCCGCCGCAGGAGGAGGCACAGGGACTCACAGGGTAGGTCGCCGGGGTAACCGTCGCAGGGGATAAAGCTCCATGACGAGGCGTTAGCCATAAATAGCATTTAATGGCTAAAGCCTATTCATGGAGCTTTGGAGCCAACCTACTGTCCTTGAATATATTTGAATATTCACAGACAGTAGGTTGGCTGGTGGTTTTTTGAATAAACACCAGACAGGAGCGTGTCTATGTTCCCACAGGTATGTGTTTAAAAAGCTCTATGTTCTTACATCTGTATGTTCTTACAGCTCTGTGTTGCTCTATTCTTACAGATCTATATTTTTACAGCTCTATAATCTAATAGTTTCAATGTTCTTACAGCTCTATGTTTTACAGGTGTATGACACACGACAGGACCTCAAACAGGAACCATCAGGAGAACACACGACAGGACCTACAACAAGAACAGAGTACACTGATCCTGACAGGATGAGGGTAACACACAATGCAAAACATGATAAATTTACTATAACACATGATAAATTTACAATGAAACATGATCAATTTAGTATGAAACATGATCAATTTACTATGAAACATGATCAATTTACTAAAACACATGATAAATTTACAGTGAAAAATTATCAATTCACTATGAAACAGTAAATTGATCATGTTTCATAGTAAATTTATCCTGTTATAGTAAATTTGTCATGTTTCATAATAAACTATAACACATGATACATTTACTATAAAACATGATCAATTTACTATAACACATGATAAATTTACTATGAAACATGATAAATTTATTATAAAACATGATAAATTTACTATAAAACATGATAAATTTACTATGAAACATAAATTTACTATGAAACATGATGAATTTACTATGAAACATAAAATTACTATGAAACATGATAAATTTACTATAACACATGATAAATTTACTATGATACATTAAATTTATCATGTTTCATAGTAAATTTATCATGTGTTACAGTAAATCTATTATTAAACATGATAAATTTACTATGAAACATGATAAATTTACTATAACACATGATACATTTTCTATAAAACAGGACAAATTTACTATAACATATGATACATTTTCTATAACACATGATAAATTTACTATGACACATGATAAATTTACTATGAAAAAATAAATTTATCATGTTTCATAGTAAATTTATTATAAAACATGATAAATTTACTATAAAACATGATAAATTTTCTATGACACATGATAAATTTAACTATGAAACATGATAAATTTACTTTTAAACATGATACATTTACTATAAAACATCATAAATTTACTATAACACATGATAAATTTACTATGAAACATGATGAATTTAATATGAAACATGATGAATTTAGTATAACACAGGATAAATTTACTATGAAACATGATGAATTTACTATGAAACATGATAAATTTAGTATAACACAGGATAAAATTTATATAAACATGATAAAAAAAATTACTATGAAACATGACAGGACCTCAAACAGGGATCATCCTGTCGCGTGTGTTACCCTGATCCTGACAAAATCAGGGTAACACACGGGACCTCAAAACAAGAACCATACGGATAACATATGATAGGACCTCAAACTGGAACATTAGGATAACACATGACAGGACCTCAAAAAGGAAGCATCAGGATAACACATGGTAGGACCTCAAACGGGATCCATCAGGGTTACACATGACAGGACCTCAAACAGGACCCAGCCTGTCGTGTGTGTTACCCTGATCCTGACAAGATCAGGGTAACACACATGACATGGGACCTCAAATATGAGACATCAAGATAACCCATGACAGCACCTCAAAGAGAAAACCATTGGGAAACACACGACAAGACCTCAAACAGGAACCATCAGGATAAAACATAACAGGACCTCAAACAGGAACCATCAGGATAAAACATGACAGGACCTCAAACAGGAAGTATCAGGATAAAACATGACAGGACCTCAAACAGGAAGTATCAGGGTACCACATGGTAGGAACTCAAACAGGAACCATCAGGATAACACTTGACAGGACCTCAAACAGGAACAATCAGGATAAAACATGACAGGACCTCAAACGGGAACCATCAGGATAACACAGGACAGGACCTGAAACGGGAACCATCAGGGTAATACACGACAGGACCTCAAACAGGAAGTGTCAGGGTAACACATGGTAGGGCCTCAAACAGGAACCATCAGGATAACCCTTGACAGGACCTCAAACAGGAAGAATCAGGATAACACACAACAGGTCCTCAAAATGGAAACATCAGGATAACACACGACAGGACCTCAAACAGGAACCATCAGGATAACACATGACAGGACGTGAAACGGGAACCATCAGGGTAATACATGACAGGACCTCAAACAGGAAGTATCAGGGTAACACAAGGTAGGGCCTCAAACAAGAACCATCAGGATAACACTTGACAGGACCTCAAACATGAACCATCAGGATAACACACGACAGGACCTCAAACATGAACCATCAGGATAACACACGACAGGACCACAAACATGAACCATCAGGATAACACACGACAGGACCTCAAACAGGAACCATCAGAATAACACATGGTAGGACCTCAAACAGGATCCATCCTGTCGTGTGTGTTACCCTGATCCTGACAAGATCAGGGTAACACACATGACACGGGAGCTCAAATACGAGACATCAAGATAAACCATGACAACACCTCAAAGAGAAACCACTGGGAAACACGACAGGGCCTCAAACAGGAACCATCAGGATAACACTTGACAGGACCTCAAACAGGAACCATCAGGATAACACACGACAGGACCTCAAACAGGAACCATCAGGATAACACACGACAGGAACTCAAACAGAAACTATCAGGATAAAACATAACAGGACCTCAAACAGGAAGTATCAGGATAAAACATGACAGGACCTCAAACAGGAAGTATCAGAGTAACACATGGTAGGGCCTGAAACAGGAACCATCAAATAACACATGAAAGGACCTCAAACTGGAACCCATCAGGATAACACACGACAGGACCTCAAAACAGGAACCATCGGAATAACACATGACAGGACCTCCAAACAGGAACCATCAGGATAACACATGACAGGACCTCAAACAGGAAGTATCAGGGTAACACATGGTAGGGCCTCAAACAGGAACCATCAGGATAACACTTGACAGGACCTCAAAAAGGTACCATCAGGATAACACATGGTAGGACCTCAAACAGGAAGAATCAGGGTAACACAAGGTAGGGCCTCAAACAGGAACCATCAGGATAACACTTGACAGGACCTCAAACATGAACCATCAGGATAACACACGACAGGACCTCAAACATGAACCATCAGGATAACACACGACAGGACCACAAACATGAACCATCAGGATAACACACGACAGGACCTCAAAAAGGAACCATCAGGATAACACATGACAGGACCTCAAACAGGATCCATCCTGTCGTGTGTGTTACCCTGATCCTGACAAGATCAGGGTAACACACATGACACGGGACCTCAAATACGAGACATCAAGATAAAACATGACAACACCTCAAAGAGAAACCACTGGGAAACACGACATGGCCTCAAACACGAACCATCAGGATAACACTTGACAGGACCTAAAACAGGAACCATCAGGATAACACATGGTAGGACCTCAAACAGGATCCATCCTGTCATGTGTGTTGCCCTGATCCTGACAAGATCAGGGTAACACACATGACACGGGACCTTAAATACGAGACATCAAGATAACCCATGACAGCACCTCAAAGAGAAACCACTGGGAAACATGACAGGACCTCAAACAGGAACCATCAGGATAAAACATGACAGGACCTCAAACAGGAACCATCAGGATAAAACATGACAGGACCTCAAACAGGAAGTATCAGGATAAAACATGACAGGACCTCAAACAGGAAGTATCAGGGTAACACATGGAAGGGCCTCAAACAGGAACCATCAGGATAACACACAACAGGACCTCAAACAGGAACCATCAGGATAACTTACGACAGGACCTCAAACAGGAACAATCAGGATAAAAGATGACAGGACCTGAAATAGGAACCATAAGGGTAATACATGACGGGACCTCAAACAGGAACCATCAGGATAACACACGACAGGACCTCAAACAGGAACCATCAGGGTTATACATGGTAGGGCCTCAAACAGGAACCATCAGGATAACACACAAAAGGATCTCAAACCGGAACCATCAGGATAACACACGACAGGACCTCAAACAGGAACCATCAGGGTAACACATGGTAGGGCCTCAAACAGGAACCATCAGTATATCACATGACAGGACCTGAAACAGGGACCATCAGGGTAATACACGACAGGACCTCACACAGAAAGTATCAAGGTAACACATGGTAGGGGCTCAAAAAGGAACCATCAGGATAACACTTGACAGGACCTCAAACAGGAACCATCAGGATAACACACGACAGGACCTCAAACCGGAACCATCAGGATAAAACATGACAGGACCTCAAACTGGAACCATCAGAATAACACATGAAAGGACCTCAAACAGGAACCATCAGGATAACACATGGTAGGACCTCAAACAGGAAGTATCAGAGTAACACATGGTAGGGCCTGAAACAGGAATCATCACGATAACACTTGACAGGACCTCAAACAGGAACCATCAGGATAACACATGACAGGACCTCAAACAGGAACCATCAGGATAAAACATGACAGGACCTCAAACAGGAACCATCAGAATAACAAATGAAAGGACCTCAAACAGGAACCATCAGGATAACACACGACAGGACCTCAAACAGGAACCATCGGAATAACACATGACAGGACCTCAAACAGGAACCATCAGGATAACACATGACAGGACCTCAAACAGGAAGTATCAGGGTACACATGGTAGGGCCTCAAACAGGAACCATCAGGATAACACTTGACAGGACCTCAAACAGGAACCATCAGGATAACACACGAAAGGACCTCAAACATGAACCATCAAGGTAATACACGACAGGACCTCAAACAGGAACCATCAGGATAAAAGAAGACTGGACCTCAAAAAGGAACCATCAGGATAACACATGGTAGAATCTCAAACAGGAAGTATCAGGGTAACACACGACAGGACCTCAAACGGGAACCATCAGGGTAATACACGACAGGACCTCAAACAGGAACCATCAGGATAACACTTGACAGGACCTAAAACAGCAACCATCAGGGTAACACATGGTAGGGCCTCAAAAAGGAACCATCAGGATAAAACATGACAGGACCTCAAACAGGAAGTATCAGGGTAACACATGGTAGGGCCTCAAACAGGAACCATCAGGATAACACTTGACAGGAGCTGAAACAGGAAGTATCAGGAAAACACACGACAGGACCTCAAAAAGGAACCATCAGGATAACACACGACAGGACCTCAAACAGGAACCATCAGGATAACACATGACAGGACCTCAAATACGAGACATCAGGATAACACATGACAGGACCTCAAAAAGGTACCATCAGGATAACACAAGGTAGGACCTCAAACAGGAAGTATGAGGGTAACACATTGTAGGGCCTGAAACAGGAACCATCAGGATAACACTTGACAGGACCTCAAACAGGAACCAACAGGATAACACACAACAGGACCTCAAACAGGAACAATCAGGGTAATACAAGACAGTACCTCAAACAGGAACCATCAGGATAACACTTGACAGGACTTCAAACAGGAACCATCAGGATAACACACGACAGGACCTAAAACCGAAACCATCAGGATAACACGCGACAGGCCCTCAAACAGGAACCATCAGGATAACACATGGTAGGACCTCAAACAGGATCCATCCGGTCGTGTGTGTTACCCTGATCCTGAAAAGATCAGGGTAACAAACATGACACGGGACCTTAAATACGAAACATCAAGATAACCCATGAGAGAACCTCAAAGAGAAACCATTGGGAAACACACGACAAGACCTCAAACAGGAACCATCAGGATAAAACATAACAGGACCTCAAACAGGAAGTATCAGGATAAAACATGACAGGACCTCAAACAGAAAGTATTAGGGTAACACATGGTAGGGCCTGAAACAGGAATCATCAGGATAACATTTGACAGGACCTCAAACAGGAACCATCAGGATAACACACAACAGGACCTCAAACTGGAACCATCAGGATAACACAAAAAGGGGACCTCAAACAGGAACCATCAGGATAAGACAATACAGGACCTCAAACAGGAACCATCAGGATAATACATGACAGGACCTCAAACATGAACCATCAGGGTAACACACGACAGGACCTCAAACAGGAACTTTCAGAGTAACACATGGTAGGGCCTCAAACAGGAACCATCAGGATAACACATGACAGGACGTGAAACGGGAACCATCAGGGTAATACATGACAGGACCTCAAACAGGAAGTATCAGGGTAACACAAGGTAGGGCCTCAAACAGGAACCATCAGGATAACACTTGACAGGACCTCAAACATGAACCATCAGGATAACACACGACAGGACCTCAAACATGAACCATCAGGATAACACACGACAGGACCACAAACATGAACCATCAGGATAACACACGACAGGACCTCAAAAAGAAACCATCAGGATAACACATGACAGGACCTCAAACAGGATCCATCCTGTCGTGTGTGTTGCCCTGATCCTGACTAGATCAGGGTAACACACATGACACGGGACCTCAAATACGAGACATCAAGATAAACCATGACAACACCTCAAAGAGAAACCACTGGGAAACACGACAGGACCTCAAACAGGAACCATCAGGATAACACTTGACAGGACCTCAAACAGGAACCATCAGGATAAAACATGACAGGACCTCAAACACGAAACCATCAGGATAACACTTGACAGGACCTCAAACAGGAAGTATCAGGATAACACACGACAGGACCTCAAACAGGAACCATCGGGATAAAACATGACAGGACCTCAAACACGAACCATCAGGATAACACATGACAGGACCTCAAACAGGAACCATCAGGATAACACACGACAGGACCTCAAACAGGAACCATCAGGATAACACACGACAGGACCTCAAACATGAACCATCAGGATAAAACATGACAGGACCTCAAACAGGAACCATCAGGATAAAACATGACAGGACCTCAAACAGGAAGTATCAGGATAAAACATGACAGGACCTCAAACAGGAAGTATCAGGGTAACACATGGAAGGGCCTCAAACAGGAACCATCAGGATAACACACAACAGGACCTCAAACAGGAACCATCAGGATAACTTACGACAGGACCTCAAACAGGAACCATCAGGATAACTTACGACAGGACCTCAAACAGGAACAATCAGGATAAAAGATGACAGGACCTGAAATAGGAACCATAAGGGTAATACATGACGGGACCTCAAACAGGAACCATCAGGATAACACACGACAGGACCTCAAACAGGAACCATCAGGGTTATACATGGTAGGGCCTCAAACAGGAACCATCAGGATAACACACAAAAGGATCTCAAACCGGAACCATCAGGATAACACACGACAGGACCTCAAACAGGAACCATCAGGGGGTAACACATGGTAGGGCCTCAAACAGGAACCATCAGTATATCACACATGACAGGACCTGAAACAGGGACCATCAGGGTAATACACGACAGGACCTCACACAGAAAGTATCAAGGTAACACATGGTAGGGGCTCAAAAAGGAACCATCAGGATAACACTTGACAGGACCTCAAACAGGAACCATCAGGATAACACACGACAGGACCTCAAACCGGAACCATCAGGATAAAACATGACAGGACCTCAAACTGGAACCATCAGAATAACACATGAAAGGACCTCAAACAGGAACCATCAGGATAACACATGGTAGGACCTCAAACAGGAAGTATCAGAGTAACACATGGTAGGGCCTGAAACAGGAATCATCACGATAACACTTGACAGGACCTCAAACAGGAACCATCAGGATAACACATGACAGGACCTCAAACAGGAACCATCAGGATAAAACATGACAGGACCTCAAACAGGAACCATCAGAATAACAAATGAAAGGACCTCAAACTGGAACCATCAGGATAACACACGACAGGACCTCAAACAGGAACCATCGGAATAACACATGACAGGACCTCAAACAGGAACCATCAGGATAACACATGACAGGACCTCAAACAGGAAGTATCAGGGTAACACATGGTAGGGCCTCAAACAGGAACCATCAGGATAACACTTGACAGGACCTCAAACAGGAACCATCAGGATAACACACGAAAGGACCTCAAACATGAACCATCAAGGTAATACACGACAGGACCTCAAACAGGAACCATCAGGATAAAAGATGACTGGACCTCAAAAAGGAACCATCAGGATAACACATGGTAGAATCTCAAACAGGAAGTATCAGGGTAACACACGACAGGACCTCAAACGGGAACCATCAGGGTAATACACGACAGGACCTCAAACAGGAACCATCAGGATAACACTTGACAGGACCTAAAACAGCAACCATCAGGGTAACACATGGTAGGGCCTCAAAAAGGAACCATCAGGATAAAACATGACAGGACCTCAAACAGGAAGTATCAGGGTAACACATGGTAGGGCCTCAAACAGGAACCATCAGGATAACACTTGACAGGAGCTGAAACAGGAAGTATCAGGAAAACACACGACAGGACCTCAAAAAGGAACCATCAGGATAACACACGACAGGACCTCAAACAGGAACCATCAGGATAACACATGACAGGACCTCAAATACGAGACATCAAGATAACCCATGACAACACCTCAAAAAGAAACCACTGGGAAACACACGACAGGACCTCAAACAGGAACCATCAGGATAACACATGACAGGACCTCAAAAAGGTACCATCAGGATAACACAAGGTAGGACCTCAAACAGGAAGTATGAGGGTAACACATTGTAGGGCCTGAAACAGGAACCATCAGGATAACACTTGACAGGACCTCAAACAGGAACCAACAGGATAACACACGACAGGACCTCAAACAGGAACAATCAGGGGTAATACAAGACAGTACCTCAACAGGAACCATCAGGATAACACTTGACAGGACTTCAAAACAGGAACCATCAGGATAACACACGACAGGACCTAAAACCGAAACCATCAGGATAACACGCGACAGGCCCTCAAACAGGAACCATCAGGATAACACATGGTAGGACCTCAAACATGATCCATCCGGTCGTGTGTGTTACCCTGATCCTGACAAGATCAGGGTAACAAACATGACACGGGACCTTAAATACGAAACATCAAGATAACCCATGAGAGAACCTCAAAGAGAAACCATTGGGAAACACACGACAAGACCTCAAACAGGAACCATCAGGATAAAACATAACAGGACCTCAAACAGGAAGTATCAGGATAAAACATGACAGGACCTCAAACAGAAAGTATTAGGGTAACACATGGTAGGGCCTGAAACAGGAATCATCAGGATAACATTTGACAGGACCTCAAACAGGAACCATCAGGATAACACACAGCAGGACCTCAAACTGGAACCATCAGGATAACACAAAAGGGGACCTCAAACAGGAACCATCAGGATAACACATGACAGGACCTCAAACATGAACCATCAGGATAACACACGACAGGACCTCAAACAGGAACTTTCAGGGTAACACATGGTAGGGCCTCAAACAGGAACCATCAGGATAAAACTCGACAGGACCTCAAACAGGAAGTATCAGGATAACACACGACAGGACCTCAAACAGGAACCATCAGGATAACACAACAGGACCTCAAACAGGAACCATCAGGATAACACACGACAGGACCTCAAACAGGAACCATCAGGATAATACACGACAGGACCTCAACAAGAACCATCAGGGTAACACATGGTAAGGCCTCAAACAGGAACCATTAGGATTACACTTGACAGGACCTCAAACAGGAAGTATCAGGATAACACACGACAGGACCTCAAACAGGAACCATCAGGATAACTCACGACAGGACCTCAAACAGGAACCATCAGGATAAAGCATGACAGGACCTCAAACACGAACCATCAGGATAACACATGACAGGACCTCAAACAGGAACCATCAGGACAACACACACGACAGGACCTCAAACAGGAACCATCAGGATAACACACGACAGGACTTCAAACATGAACCATCAGGATAACACACGACAGGACCTCAAAAAGGAAACCATCAGGGTAACACATGGTAGGGCCCTCAAACAGGAAAAATCAGGATAACACATGACAGGACCTGAAACAGGATCCAACAGGGTAATACACGACAGGACCTCAAAAAGGAACCATCAGGATAACACATGACCGGACCTGAAACAAGAACCATCAGGGTAATACACGACAGGACCTCAAAAAGGAAGTATCCGGGTAACACATGGTAGGGCCTCAAACAGGAACCATCAGGATAACACACGACAGGACTTCAAACAGGAACCATCAGGATAACACACGACAGGACCTCAAACAGGAACCATCAGGATAACACATGGTAGGACCTCAAACAGGATCCATCCTGTCGTGTGTGTTACCCTGATCCTGACAAGATCAGGGTAACACACATGACACGGGACCTTAAATACGAAACATCAAGATAACCCATGAGAGAACCTCAAAGAGAAACACCATTGGGAACACACGACAAGACCTCAAAACAGGAACCATCAGGATAAAACATAACAGGACCTCAAACAGGAAGTATCAGGATAAAACATGACAGGACCTCAAACAGAAAGTATTAGGGTAACACATGGTAGGGCCTGAAACAGGAATCATCAGGATAACATTTGACAGGACCTCAAACAGGAACCATCAGGATAACACACAACAGGACCTCAAACTGGAACCATCAGGATAACACAAAAAGGGGACCTCAAACAGGAACCATCAGGATAACACATGACAGGACCTCAAACATGAACCATCAGGATAACACACGACAGGACCTCAAACAGGAACTTTCAGGGTAACACATGGTAGGGCCTCAAACAGGAACCATAGGATAAAACTCGACAGGACCTCAAACAGGAAGTATCAGGATAACACACGACAGGACCTCAAACAGGAACCATCAGGATAACACAACAGGACCTCAAACAGGAACCATCAGGATAACACACGACAGGACCTCAAACAGGAACCATCAGGATAATACACGACAGGACCTCAAACAAGAACCATCAGGGTAACACATGGTAAGGCCTCAAACAGGAACCATTAGGATTACACTTGACAGGACCTCAAACAGGAAGTATCAGGATAACACACGACAGGACCTCAAACAGGAACCATCAGGATAACTCACGACAGGACCTCAAACAGGAACCATCAGGATAAAGCATGACAGGACCTCAAACACGAACCATCAGGATAACACATGACAGGACCTCAAACAGGAACCATCAGGACAACACACGACAGGACCTCAAACAGGAACCATCAGGATAACACACGACAGGACTTCAAACATGAACCATCAGGATAACACACGACAGGACCTCAAAAAGGAACCATCAGGGTAACACATGGTAGGGCCTCAAACAGGAAAAATCAGGATAACACATGACAGGACCTGAAACAGGAACCTTCAGGGTAATGCATGACAGGACCTCAAACAGGAAGTATCAGGGTAACACATGGTAGGGCCTCAAACACGAACCATCAGGATAACATTTGACAGGACCTAAAACAGGAACCATCAGGATAACACATGGTAGGACCTCAAACAGGAACCATCAGGATAACACACAACAGGACCTCAAACTTGGACCATCAGGATAACACAAAAAGGGGACCTCAAACAGGAACCATCAGGATAAGACACACACAGACCTCAAACAGGAACCATCAGGATAACACATGACAGGACCTCAAACATGAACCATCAGGATAACACACGACAGGACCTCAAACAGGAACTTTCAGGGTAACACATGGTAGGGCCTCAAACAGGAACCATCAGGATAACACATGACAGGACCTGAAACAGGAACCATCAGGGTAATACACGACAGGACCTCAAAAGGAACCATCAGGATAACACACGACAGGACCTCAAACAGGAACCTTCAGGATAACACAAGACAGGACCTCAAACAGGAACCATCAGGGTAACACATGGTAGGGCCTCAAACAGTAACCATCAGGATAACACATGACAGGACCTGCAACAGGAACCAACAGAGTAATACACGACAGGACCTCAAACAGGAAGTATCAGGGTAACACATGGTAGGGCCTCAAACAGGAACCATCAGGATAACACACGACAGGGCTTCAAACAGGAACCATCAGGATAACACTCGACAGGACCTCAAACCGAAAACCATCAGGATAACACACGACAGGACCTCAAACAGGAACCATCAGGATAACACATGGTAGGACCTCAAACAGGATCCATCCTGTCGTGTGTGTTGCCCTGATCCTGACAAGATCAGGGTAACACACATGACACGGAACCTTAAATATGAGACATCAAGATAACCCATGACAACACCTCAAAGAGAAACCACTGGGAAACACGACAGGACCTCCAACAGGACGTATCAGGATAAAACATGACAGGACCTCAAACAGGAAGTATCAGGATAACACATGGTAGGCCTCAAACAGAAAAACCATCAGGATAACACTTGACAGGACCTCAAACAGGAAGTATCAGGATAACACACGACAGGACCTCAAACAGGATCCATCAGGATAACACACAACAGGACCTCAAACAGGAACCATCAGGATAACACACGACAGGACCTCAAACAGGAACCATCAGGATAATACACGACAGGACCTCAAACAGGAACCATCAGGGTAACACATGGTAAGGCCTCAAACAGGAACCATTAGGATAACACTTGACAGGACCTCAAACAGGAAGTATCAGGATAACACACGACAGGACCTCAAACAGGAACCATCAGGATAAAGCATGACAGGACCTCAAACACGAACCATCAGGATAACACATGACAGGACCTCTAACAGGAACCATCAGGACAACACACAACAGGACCTCTAACAGGAACCATCAGGATACACATGACATTACCTCAAACAGGAAGTATCAGGGTAACACATGGTAGGGCCTCAAACAGGAACCATCAGGATAACACTTGACAGGACCTTAAACAGGAACCATCAGGATAACACGTGACAGGACCTCAAACAGGGATCATCCCGTCACGTGTGTTACCCTGATCCTGACAAAATCAGGCTAACACTCGGGACCTCAAATGGGAGACATCAAGATAACCCAGGAAAGGACCTCAAAGAAAACCCATCAGGTTAACACATGGCAGGACCTCAAAACAAGAACCATACCCATAACATATGATAGAACCTCAAACAGGTACATTAGGATAACACATGCTAGGACCTCAAAAAGGAAGCATCAGGATAACACATGTTAGGACCTCAAACAGGATCCTTCAGGGTACACATGACAGGACCTCAAACAGGAACCATCAGGGTTACACATGACAGGACCTCAAACAGCAACCAGCTTGTTGTGTGTGTTACCCTGATCCTGACAAGATCAGGGTAACACACATGACATGGGACCTCAAATACGAGACATCAAGATAACCCATGACAGCACCTCAAAGAGAAACCATTGGGAACCACACGACAAGACCTCAAACAGGAACCATCAGGATAAAACATGACAGGACCTCAAAACAGGAAGTATCAGGATAAAACATAACAGGACCTGAAACATGAACGATCAGGGTAATACACGACAGGACCTCAAACAGGAACCATCAGGATAACACACAACAGGACCTCTAACAGGAACCATCAGGATAACACATGACAGGACCTCAAACAGCAACCAGCTTGTTGTGTGTGTTACCCTGATCCTGACAAGATCAGGGTAACACACATGACATGGGACCTCAAATACGAGACATCAAGATAACCCATGACAGCACCTCAAAGAGAAACCATTGGGAACCACACGACAAGACCTCAAACAGGAACCATCAGGATAAAACATGACAGGACCTCAAACAGGAAGTATCAGGATAAAACATAACAGGACCTGAAACATGAACGATCAGGGTAATACACGACAGGACCTCAAACAGGAACCATCAGGATAACACACAACAGGACCTCTAACAGGAACCATCAGGATAACACATGACAGGACCTCAAAAAGGAACCATCAGGATAACACATGACAGGACCTGAAACGGGAACCATCAGGGTAATACATGACAGGACCTCAAACAGGAAGTATCAGGAGAACACATAGTAGGGCCTCAAACAGGAACCATCAGGATTACACTTGACAGGACTTCAAACAGGAACCATCAGGATAACACACGACAGGACCTCAAACATGAACCATCAGGATAACACACGACAGGACCTTAAACAGGAACCATCAGGGTAATACACGACAGGACCTCAAACAGGAACCATCAGGATAACACACGACAGGACCTCAAACAGGAACCATCAGGATAACACACGACAGGACCTCAAACATGAACATCAGGATAACACACACGACAGGACCTCAAACAGGAACCATCAGGATAACACACGACAGGACCTCAAACAGGAACCATCAGGATAACACACGACAGGACCTCAAACAGGAACCATCAGGATAAAACATGACAGGACCTCAAACAGGAAATATCAGGATAAAACATGACAGGACTTCAAACAGGAAGTATTAGGGTAACACATGGTAGGGCCTCAAACAGGAACCATCAGGATTACACACGACAGGACTTCAAACAGGAACCATCAGGATAACACACGACAGGAACTCAAACAGGAACCATCAGAATAACACATGGTAGGACCTCAAACAGGATCCATCCTGTCGTGTGTGTTACCCTGATCCTGACAAGATCAGGGTAACACACATGACACGGGACCTTAAATACGAGACATCAAGATAACCCATGACAGCACCTCAAAGAGAAACCACTGTGAAACGCGACAGGACCTCAAACAGGAACCATCAGGATAAAACATGACAGGACCTCAAACAGGATGTATCAGGATAAAACATGACAGGACCTCAAACAGGAAGTATCAGGGTAACACATGGTAGGGCCTCAAACAGGAACCATCAGGATAACACCTGGCAGGACCTCAAACAGGAAGCGTCAGGATAACACATGACAGGACCTCAAACACGAATCATCCTGTCGCGTGTGTTACCCTGATCCTGGCACGATCAGGGTAACACAAGTGACACGGGACCTCAAATACGAGACAGCAAGATAACCCATGACAGGACCTCAAAGAAAATCCATCAGGATAACACATGGCAGGACCTGAAACAGGAACTATCAGGATAACACACGAAAGGACCTCAAACAAGAATCATCGTGGCGTGTGTGTTACCCTGATCCTAACAAGATCAGGGTAAAACACGCGACACGGCACCTCAAAAAGGAGACATAAAGACAACTCAGGAAAGGACCTCAAAGAAAAACCATCAGGGTAACACATGACAGTACCTCAAACAGGAACCATCCTGTCGTATGTCTTACCCTGATCCTGACAGGATGAGGGTAACATGCGACACGGGACCTCAAATAGGAGACATCAAGATAACCCATGACAGGACCTCAAAAACAAACCATCAGGGTAACACATGAAAGGACCTCACACAGGAACCAACCTTGGAATAAGAAGAAAATTTATTTATGTATTTTTATGTTGTGATTAATATTTATGTATTTATGAGTTTCTATGTATATTTTTTATTTATTTTTATTTCAGGATTATTTATTTTTTATTTATATTTTATTTTGAAATATTTTTGTATTATTTTTTATGTTGGGATTACATTTATTTCTTTATATATTTCTTTATGTTTTATTTGTAATTGTAATATTTATGTATTTTATGTTCAGATTAATATTTATGTAATTATTTATGTTTATTTATTATATTTATTTAGTTAGTTTATTTTCTTCATTTTTTAAATTTGAGTTTCATTTGTCAATAAACCAAAGATATTATATATATATATATATATATATATATATATATATAATATATATATATATATGTATATATGTATATATATATATATTATATAATGTATATATGTGTATATATATATATATATATATATATATATATATATATATATATATATATATATATATATATATATATATATATATATATGTATATATATATATATATATATATATATATATATATAATATATATATATATGTATAGTATGAAAACTCAAATATATATATATTTGAGTTTTCATACGAGACAGGACCTCAAATAGGAGACATCAAAATAACACATGACAGGACCTCAAACAGGAACCATCCTGTCGCGCGTGTGTTACCCTGATCCTGACAGGAATCTCAAATTGTAGACATCAAGATACGACATGACAGGACCTCAAACAGGAACCAGCAGGATAACACACGACAGGACCTCAAACAGAAAACATCAGGATAACACGTGACAGGACCTCAAAGAGGACAGTTAGCTTGTTCAGCTAGCACAACAGCTAGCTTGTTAAATAAAAGTTTCCAAACCTGCTTATATGTGGAAGCCTCATAACTAGTTTTATTCTTTGTTCTCTGTAGTTTCTATTTAGTTTCTTGTTAGTGTTTTGTAACCCAGGTGACAAATCCTGTATATATCACTCTTTTTTCCCCCCCCTTCTCTCTCTCCCCTGGCATTTCAGCCTGTATCCTGCCCAAGTCTCCAAACCTCGCGGTGTTTCTGGTCATTCTCGCGGGTTTTGCATGTCACTGCATTATATGGTTCACTTCAGCCAATCACAGTGAAGTATCTGCGGGCACGTGACACGGCACGGCCAATCAGAGTCATTAAAAACACCGGTGCTAGCTGGGTGAGGCGAGGTGTGCTGGAGGCTAGGTGTGTGTTGGGAGGCTAACAGAGAGTCGTGCTGCGGGAATCCTGTGCTGTAACAGGCACGCAAGTCAAGAGGGCTTGTATGAGACATATTATCGGCGGAATAGGTCAGATCTTTGATTACGATGGCGAGCTAGTGAAGGAAGTCTGCAGCGTTGCCTGCCCTAAGAGAGACGCTGACCGGTCCTACGAGACGCGAACCTGAACTGAGAGAGACGCTGACCTGTCCTAAGAGAAGCGTTCACCTGTCCTAAGAGAAACGCTGACCTGTCCTAAGAGAAGCGTTCACTTGTCCTAAGAGAAACGCTGACCTGTCCTAAGAGAGCGCATCGCAGAGCCGCACTTCTCCCACCGGGCTGGTGGGCTAAGGGAACGCACCGCGGAGCCGCACTTCTCCCACCGGGCTGGTAGGGGCTCTTGGCAGCCCATCATACTCACCCAAACACACCCACACCATTGCTCTATCACACACACACCCTTGGAACTCTGTCCTGGAACTTTTTTGCACATACCTCTCCCTCTGGAACCCAGTCCTCTCCAGATGGGGCTTTGAACTGTGTGTGAGCTGGGTAGACATTGATAAATTGCCTTTTGCACAGTAAAAACACTGACTGAACTGCACCTTTCAATCCAGTGCAATAATTGCGGAACTCTGACACAATGCACTTTAACATCTATTGACTCTCTTAGTATTATTGCACTGCCATTATTGGTTTTGCATTGAAGTATTTTTGATTGTTTCGAGCGCTTACTGATTGTAAATATTTACTGCACTATTGAATGGCCATTCACATGAACTGTCTGTCTTAAATGTTGTATGTCATTGATTATTATTCCTAATATATGGTACCAACCAAACTAAATTTCAGCCTCCTGTCACTTCCCTCCCAGAGCGTTCTTTAGTCTTCTGATTATTAGCCCATTATACCATTATACCTATACTATACTATATAACAACTGCGCCTTATTATTGCCTCCTTGTTAATTGAGTTAATTGGATTACCTCATTACATCTTAGCATATTATCACGCAGTTGCTACATATTTTGTGGCGAGCTAGCCAGGAGGAGGGTTGCACAGGTGGACTGAAATTTGGGAGTAAATAGTAAATTGACATTTGTTGCAAACATGGACACATTTGGAGAAATATGGCATAAAAATTCCCAAACTCGGTTGCGGTTAAATATTCAGTAAAGGCGGAAACAGATGATGAAGTCGTTGAGTTCTTGGCTAAGTATGGTAAAGTGTTACAAGTTAGAGTTATCTCGGAATCAGATTGCATTTTTGAAAATATGATTCTTGTTGAGTTTGAGTCAGGTGAAACTCTAGCTACCCTGAGAAAGATTTTGCCGTACACTTATGCTTGTACTGAAAAGGTTAAATATGATATTTGTGAGCTTGCGACTTTGTGTTCTGAGTATGAGAGTAAGCTTAAAACACAAACTTATCTGAGTGACTTGGAAAGCTTAGCCAGACTTACTGGTCAAAACTATGCAGAGGTTCTCAAAGGAGTCATGTCACTGCTGGGCCAATCCGTCACCGAGCTCAGGAAGGAAGATGGGAATGATGATGTTGATGAGGATGCGGAGTCATTGCTTTCTGAGGGCTTACCTGCACCCGAAGTGAAGGAAGAGCGACCACAACCCCAAATAAATTCGGATGACTTTGTGCGGCGCCAACACATGCCCAAGCAATCATTTGCAGCCATGTCCATTCCTGATCTAAATCCACCAGGCGTCCAACGGTGCATAGTAGAGCATATCATCAAGAGTGACGACAGCGTTTCACATTCGTCCTCCCAGAAACTTCGACCATTCTCTGGTCGAATCCCAAGACCCCCACATGAAAGTGACTTTGAAACATGGCGCTCTGGTGTCGAATTACTTCTCCAAGATCCTGCTGTTTCTGATTTACAACGTTCCAGAAAAATTGTCGAAAGTCTCTTCCCACCAGCAGCAGATATGGTTAAACATCTCAAACCAGAAACTTCCCCAAAGACTTACCTCCAGATACTTGATTCTGCCTACGGAACCGTCCAAGATGGCGACGAATTATACATAAAGTTCATGGAACTGTTTCAAAATGCCGATGAAAAGCCATCTGCTTACCTGCAACGCCTCCAAGTAGCACTGAATTTGGCTCTGAAGAGAGGAGGAGTCTTGGCCACTGATTTAGACCGACATCTACTCACTCAATTCTGTCGCGGCTGCTGGGACAACACCCTTATTTCAGAACTACAGTTAAAACAATTAAAGTCCCACCCACCATCTTTTGCTGATTTCCTGCTAATGCTCAGAACTGAGGAAGACAGAGCGGCTGCGAAGGCTCAGCGTATGAAGCAGCACCTCGGCTCAAAAGCCAGAGCCGGGGCGCACGCCCAATACGCCTATGCCAACCCCCCAGAAGAATCCAAGGTTGACGCCCTGACCACAATCACACAGCAGCTCGCTCAGCAGCTAGCCGACATACAGAGGCAGCTGACGTCCCTTATTCCCACCAAGCAGTCTGTTCCCTCCAAACCCTCCTCACATTAATAAGCACCATGAAGGCACTAAGACCAATAAAAAGTCACGCTCTAACAAACAACCCAGTTCAGGACCCAAGCCGGGTTACTGCTATAATTGTGGTGAAGATGGACACATCAAGCCAAACTGTGACCAACCTCCAAACCCAGCACTAGTAGCTATGAAAAAGAAACAGTTTGCAGAGAAGAAGAAACAATGGCAGAACTTGAACTCTCACAACACGTCTTTAAACTAGAACGAGTTCCTATTGAGGGACAAATGGGAACTGCGGAGGACCAACAACGTCCCATCAAGCAGAAAGTGAAATGCAGCAGTAAGTCACATGCCATCTCCACTGAAACCAACCATCTGCCAAAAGGGTTGATTGGATCCAGATGTACGGGCCAAGTTAGAGTCGCCGGTCAAGATTTTCAGTGTTTGCTGGACACTGGGTCACAAGTAACGACCTTACCAGTCTCCATCTACAACCAACATTTCTCCCACCAAGCAGTGAAGCCAATAACAGAACTGTTGCAAGTAGAAGGAGCTGCCGGCCAAGAAGTCCCATACCTCGGATATATAGAAATGACAGTCACCTTTCTGAAAGAATTCATTGGTGCAGACCTGGATGTACATACCCTGGCGCTTGTAGTCCCTGACGTCGGCGCAGGATTTCACAGCCAGATTTTGATAGGGATGAATACCCTGGAGCCGCTCTATGAGCAACGAATGGAGAGTGAGTGTGCCAGCTATAAACCAGCTCAGCATGGCTACCGAGCAGTCCTCCAACTTCTGCAGTTACGGCACAAACAAACCCATGAAGCCTGCGATGGTGTTGTTCGATTGGCTAGTAAATCCTCGGTCCAAGTCCCAGCAGGCCACACCATGGTCACCGAGGGGTCCATGCGTGCCAATCCACCACCCGTCAGCAAGTGGGCTCTGATTGAACAACCAGCCATACCACTGCCTGGAGGCCTCTATGTGAAAAGCTGCCTTGTGACGTTGCCCAGCCACTCACCTCACAAGCTCCCAATCATTGTCACCAATGAAACCGAACAGACCATCACACTCCCGCCATTGAGTGTCATCGCTGAACTCACCATGTCACCTCACATCTTATCCCACTGTGTTTCCACCAATGCACAGCAGAAACCCCACACAAAGCTGGAGTTCGACTTCGGAGACTCACCAATACCACCTGACTGGAAGGACCGAGTCATCTCCAAGCTGGAACAGATCTCTGAGGTATTTTCACACCACGACCTTGACTTTGGGCGCACCGACCGTGTCAACACCACATCCGTCTTCACGATGAAACTCCATTCAAACACCGAGCTCGTCCCATTCATCCTCGCGACATTGAGGCAGTGCGGGGAACATCTGAGGGACCTGTTGAAGGCAGGAGTGATACGTGAGTCGGAGTCACCCTTCTCGTCACCGATCGTGGTTGTCCGTAAGAAGAACGGCGATGTGAGGCTGTGTATCGATTACCGTAAGCTCAATCTTCACACCATCAAAGATGCTTACGCACTTCCAAATCTAGAAGAGTCCTTCACAGCTCTCACTGGCTCCCGATGGTTCAGCGTCCTCGACTTGAAGTCAGGATATTACCAAATTGAAATGGCAGAACTGGACAAACCCAAGACGGCATTTGTGACCCCACTAGGCTTTTGGGAGTTCAATCGCATGCCGCAAGGCGTTACCAACGCGCCCAGCACTTTTCAACGCCTCATGGAGAGATGTATGGGCGATCTACATCTAAAAGAGGTTCTGGTCTTCCTGGATGACCTAATCATCTTTTCAGAGACCCTCGAAGAACATGAGAGCAGGTTGCTGCGAGTCCTACAGCGCCTTAAAGATTATGGCCTCAAGTTATCGCCAGAAAAATGCAAGTTTTTCCAGTCATCGGTACGTTATCTGGGCATATTGTCTCTGAAAAAGGGGTGGAGACTGACCCCGACAAGATTAGCGCTCTCAAATCCTGGCCGATACCAAGAACACTCAAGGAGTTGAGGTCCTTTCTGGGACTCGCGGGGTATTACCGCCGCTTTATCCACGGGTATGCCGCCATCGCCAAGCCCCTGAACGATTTGACCAGAGGGTACCCTCCAACTCGTAAAGGCCAGAAGTCAACGCCCAAAATTCAGCTTGACCCTAAACAACCATTCAACGAGAGATGGACAAGCAGTTGTCTGGATGCATTCAATACGCTAATCGACAAACTCACCACAGCACCAGTGCTTGGATTTGCAAATCCAAAAGAACCATACATCCTGCACACAGATGCAAGCTCTACAGGCCTTGGAGCAGCTTTATATCAGGAGCAGGATGGGAAGTTGCGCGTCATAGCGTATGCCAGCCGGGGACTGTCTACGAGCGAGTCCAGATATCCAGCGCATAAACTGGAATTTTTAGCGCTCAAGTGGAGTGTCACGGAGAAATTCCACGATTATCTCTATGGCACTAGATTCACTGTAATAACAGATAATAACCCACTTACCTACATCCTGACATCTGCCAAGCTCGACGCAGCCAGTCACCGTTGGCTTGCGGCCCTCTCAACATATGACTTCAAACTGCAGTACAGGGCTGGGAAGTCAAAATCAAGACGCAGACGCACTCTCCCGACGTCCCCATCATCTGCCAGCTGATACTCACAACCAGAAAGAATGGGACCTGGTCAATCAGTTCACCCGTGACCACTTTGACAACGGCACTGCAGTTCAACTCGATCCAGAAGTTGTGGCCGCCATTTGTCACAGCTGTCTGGTGAGAGCTTCCAGTCCTGAGAGTCCAACTGAGAACTGCACCGCTCTGGTTGAGTCTCTAAGCATGTCTGTCACTGCCATTCCCGACAGTTATGCTGATGTGTCTCACCAGGGGCTTCCAGTCGTGCCGTCACTGTCCCACGACGACCTCCGGGAGAAGCAGAGTGCCGACCCCTGTCTGCGTGAAGTGAAGTGATTCACCAATTCAACACTGGTGAGAAAATTCCCCCCACTGCGCAAAGAGCTGCCAGATGTTGCCCTCCTGCTGAGAGAATGGAACCGTCTCGAGCTCCAAGACGATCTCCTGTATCGTAGAAGGCAAGATGGAGAGCATGTGTCCTTCCAGCTGGTACTACCTGAAGAACTACGCCCCATCGTCCTTGCCAGTCTCCATGATGATATGGGCCACATGGGGGTGGAAAGGACACTTGACCTTGTGAGATCACGCTTCTTCTGGCCCCGCATGGCAGCAGATGTGGAAACAAAGATAAAAACATGCAATCGCTGCGTCCGACGGAAGGCACTCCCTGAACGAGCTGCGCCGTTAGTGAATATCAAGACCAGCCGACCCCTTGAACTCCTGTGCATGGACTTCCTGACGCTTGAGCCTGATCATTCCAACACCAAGGACATCCTGGTCCTCACAGATCATTTTACCAAATACGCCGTGGCCATACCAACTGCCAATCAGAAGAAGGCGAAAACGGTCGCTAAATGTCTGTGGGAGAACTTTCATTGTTCATTATGGCATCCCAGAGCGTCTGCACACGGATCAAGGGCCCGATTTCGAGTCTCACCTCGTAAAAGAACTCTGCGAAATTGCTGGCATTGAGAAGACTCGCACCACGCCATACCATCCTCGTGGGAATCCCGTCGAAAGGTTCAATCGAACGCTGCTGAGCATGTTGGGAACATTGGAGCCAGAACAAAAGAAGAGATGGAAGGAGTATGTCAAGCCACTTGTTCACGCGTACAATTGTACTAAAAATGAAGTGACCGGCTACACTCCTTACGAGCTGATGTATGGACGCACACCAAGGCTACCTGTAGACCTTGCATTTGGTCTTCCAGTTCGAGATGCCTCTTCCACCTCGCACTCTCAATATGTGCAGAACCTTCGCTCCCGCCTGGAAGAAAGCTATCAGCTAGCGTCCAAGAATGCAGCTAAATCTGCCGAAAGGAATAAAACTCGTTTTGATCTTCGGGTCAAACCTTCAATCTTGGAAGAAGGAGACAGAGTACTCGTCCGGAATGTTCGACTCCGTGGCAAACACAAGTTGGAAGACAAGTGGGAGAAGGACATTTACATTGTGGTCAACCGTGCTGGAGATCTTCCCGTTTACACTGTACGTCCTGAAACTGATCCAGCAGGACGGACCCGAACTCTGCATCGAGATCTCCTACTTCCATGTGGTTTCTTACCTGAGAACAGAGAACCGGAACTGCAACCCATGCCAACTCCACGCAAACATCACACTCGCAGCCAACGCCAACCAGCTGTTGATCAAGAAGAGTGGTTGAGTGAAGAAGACGAATGGAGAGTTCCTCAAGTTTCGATTTCACAACCTGTGAAGCTCCTTGTTGAAAGTTCAGTTCCTGAAACCACACACTTACCTGAAAGTAACCTACCTGATGTTGGAGAGTCCTCTCGTGTGTCCGATGCTTTGGATCCATCTTCATCCAGTGAGGAGGAGGATACTGGTTCTGGAGAGCCTGTGGAACAAAGGGAAGTGGAACAAGATGAATACTTACCTCAAGAAGTCTTACCAGATCCCGAAGATTCCATTATCCCTAAGACGCGGCCATCAGAAGGAAGCCCAGAGCTCGGAGGCCCGGCAGTGACATCTCCCAATTTGGCATTGCAATCACCGACTGTTCCTGGTGACGCATCTACCCCTACCGCTGACTCTGAGGGGTAGTGATGTAGAACATGCCACTGACCCCATTAATACTGTTGACTTTGATTCCACTATCCGTCGGTCAACAAGGCAACGACAACCTCCAAAGCGCTTACAGTACACCGCTTTGGGTAATCCGCTAATCTCTGTTGTTGCTGCAACGCTATTTCAATTTAGCTATGTTGTGCAAAACGCTTCTGATCGCTCATAGTTTAGCTGACGCATATGGTGAAATTACCAATCCTGTAGTACTCCCGCTTCTGATCCCCTGCTGCCTGTTACGCCCATCTCCCCTCTCTGTAGCATCATGCACCGGAGAAGTTGCCAATGGGATTTAAGGGGGTTGAATGGTGTAACCCAAGGTGACAAATCCTGTATATATCACTCTTTTTCCCCCCCCCTTCTCTCTCTCCCCTGGCATTTCAGCCTGTATCCTGCCCAAGTCTCCAGCACATCGCATGGATTTAAGGTTGTAACACAGGTGACAAATCCTGTATATATCACTCTTTTTCCCCCCCCCTTCTCTCGCCTGTATTTGCCCCAAGTCCAAACCTCGCGGTGTTCTGGTCATTCTCGTTCATGGGGTTTGCATGCGGGTTTTGCATGTCACTGCATTATATGGTTCACTTCAGCCAATCACAGTGAAGTATCTGCGGGCACGTGACACGGCACGGCCAATCAGAGTCATTAAAAACACCGGTGCTAGCTGGGTGAGGCGAGGTGTGCTGGAGGCTAGGTGTGTGTTGGGAGGCTAACAGAGAGTCGTGCTGCGGGAATCCTGTGCTGTAACAGGCACGCAAGTCAAGAGGGCTTGTATGAGACATATTATCGGCGGAATAGGTCAGATCTTTGATTACGATGGCGAGCTAGTGAAGGAAGTCTGCAGCGTTGCCTGCCCTAAGAGAGACGCTGACCGGTCCTACGAGACGCGAACCTGAACTGAGAGAGACGCTGACCTGTCCTAAGAGAAGCGTTCACCTGTCCTAAGAGAAACGCTGACCTGTCCTAAGAGAAGCGTTCACTTGTCCTAAGAGAAACGCTGACCTGTCCTAAGAGAGCGCATCGCAGAGCCGCACTTCTCCCACCGGGCTGGTGGGCTAAGGGAACGCACCGCGGAGCCGCACTTCTCCCACCGGGCTGGTAGGGGGCTCTTGGCAGCCCATCATACTCACCCAACACACCCACACCCATTGCTCTATCACACACACACCCTTGGAACTCTGTCCTGGAACTTTTTTGCACATACCTCTCCCTCTGGAACCCAGTCCTCTCCAGATGGGGCTTTGAACTGTGTGTGAGCTGGGTAGACATTGATAAATTGCCTTTTGCACAGTAAAAACACACTGACTGAACTGCACCTTTCAATCCAGTGCAATAATTGCGGAAACTCTGACACAATGCACTTTAACATCTATTGACTCTCTTAGTATTATTGCACTGCCATTATTGGTTTTGCATTGAAGTATTTTTGATTGTTTCGAGCGCTTACTGATTGTAAATATTTACTGCACTATTGAATGGCCATTCACATGAACTGTCTGTCTTAAATGTTGTATGTCATTGATTATTATTCCTAATATATGGTACCAACCAAACTAAATTTCAGCCTCCTGTCACTTCCCTCCCAGAGCGTTCTTTAGTCTTCTGATTATTAGCCCATTATACCATTATACCTATACTATACTATATAACAACTGCGCCTTATTATTGCCTCCTTGTTAATTGAGTTAATTGGATTACCTCATTACATCTTAGCATATTATCACGCAGTTGCTACATTGTTCTTCGTTTTTTGTTTTTTTTTCGTGAAAATAGTTGTGTCCGTTTCTCCAGCAGACGCAGAAAACTCACTTAAAAAACTCCTTCCTTATGTGTCTGCTCTGCCCCTCCCTCAACTCTCTGGAGCTGGGCAGAGTTCCTGGCTCCTCCCGCACACACCTGCTTCCCATCAGGGCAATCAACACAATCTGCGGGAGGATAAGAGGAGCCAGGACCTGACCAGATCGTCTGCCTGTTCGCCTCACTGTTCGTCTGCCTGCTCGTGTCCAGCTCGTGTTCCTGCCCGTGTTCGTCTGCCTGTTTGTCCTGCTCGTGTCCTGCCTGTGTTCCCGCTCAGCACCCAGCCTCCCTGCACTGCTCTGGACTCCCGTCTCGACCCTGTCTCCCGGTACCGGCTGTATTCCTGTCTCATTTGTTCCTTGCACCTCTGGACCCTGACCTGCTCCCCTGCACCCAGCTCCTCCTATGTTCTTCCGTCACTTGTCTTGTGCCTGTTCTGTCAATAAACACCCTTAATCTTGCCCGAGTCCCGCATCTTTTGGTTTGCCTTACACCCCACATCATGACAGTTTCACTTCGTACATGTAACCTTCTGGTCGCTGGGATGTGTTAACTCCACGGACATGTTCACGGCGTCTTTAGTTCACACAGAGAGGAGCCGGACTCACACACACACGCTACACGCATGTTTCATATTAACGCCTCAGATACAAACTGTGAGATCTGACTTCAATTTCCTCAGATCGAAACTGCCGCGCTGCTCATGACAAGACACGGTTTTCTCTGGAGAGTTCAGGCTAATGCAAATGTGTTGGGTTTTTATTCAGTTTGCAACTTTAAAGAGCAAATGACAGGTGAAAAAAGACAAAGTTAATGCTATTAAAGAGGGGGGTATTCTATGGGGTATTAAAGTGGAGGTATTTTACTTCTATGGGGTATTAAAGAGGAGGTATTTTACTTCTATGGGGTATTAAAGTGGAGGTATATTTACTTCTATGGGGTATTAAAGAGGAGGTATTTTACTTCTATGGGGTATTAAAGTGGAGGTATTTTACTTCTATAGGTTTTTAAAGAAGAGGTTTTTTACTTCTATTAAAGAGGAGGTATTTACTTCTATGGGGTATTAAAGTGGAGGTATTTTACTTCTATAGGGTATTAAAGTGGGGTATTTTACTTCTAAGGGTATTAAAGTGGGGGTATTTTACTTCTATAGGGGTTTTAAAGAAGAGGTATTTTACTTCTATGGGGTATTAAAGAGGAGGGGGTATTTACTTCTATGGGGTTCTAAAGAGGAGGGATTTTAAGTTCTATGGGATATTAAAGTGGGGGTATTTACTTCTATAGGGTATTAAAGTGGGGTATATTTACTTCTATAGGGTTTAAAGAGAGAGGTATTTTACTTCTATGGGGTATTTTAAAGAGGAGGTATTTTACTTCTATGGGGTATTAAAGAGGGGGGTATTTTACTCTTATAGGGTATTAAATTTTACTTCTGTGGGGGTATTTTTACTTCTATTTAGAGGGAGGTATTAAAGAGGGGGGTATTATTTTACTTCTATGGGGTATTTAAAGAGGGGGTATTTGGGGGGGGGGGGGGGGGGTGGGCGGGGGGGGGGGTCTGTGGGTATTAAAGAGGGGGTATTTATTCTATGGGGTATATAAAGAGGGGGGTATTTTAGGGTGGGGGGGGTATTAAAGAGGTATTTTGCTATTTGGGGTACTTTCTATGGGAGGTGGGGTAGTAAAGAGGGGGTATTTTACTTCTATAGGGGTATTTACTTCTATATTAAAGAGGAGGTATTTTACTTTCTGAGGTATTAAAGAGGGGTATTTTACTTCTATAGGGTATTAAGAGAGGTATTTTTACTTCGATGGGGTATTAAAGAGGGGGTATTTACTTCTGTTGGGTATTAAAGAGGGGGTATTTATTCTGTGGGGTATTAAAAAGGGGGTATTTACTTCTATGGGGTATTAAAGAGGAGGTATTTTACTTCTATGAGGTATTAAAGAGGGGGTATTTTACTTCTATAGGGTATTAAAGAGGAGGTATTTTACTTCGATGGGGTAGTAAAGAGGGGTATTTTACTTCTATGGGGTATTAAAGAGGGGGTATTTTACTTCTATAGGGTATTAAAGTGGGGGTATTTTACTTCTATAGGGTTTTAAAGAAGAGGTATTTTACTTCTATGGGGTATTAAAGAGGAGGTATTTTACTTCTATGGGGTATTAAAGAGGAGGTATTTTACTTCTTTCACTTCTCATCTTGTCCCCATCTCCACAGGTGTTCCCCAGGGTTCTGTTCTCGGTCCCCTGCTCTTCATCATCTACCTTCCCCCCCTTGGTCACATTTTCACATCAAACTTTCTCAAACTCAATAGCAATAAAACTGAACTTCTCCTTGTAGGCACCAAATCCACCATAAGCAAGATCAATCATTTCTCCATTCCCATAGACGGCTCCTCCATCTCTCCCTCTCCTCAGGTAAAGAGTCTGGGTGTCATCCTCGACAGCTCCCTCTCCTTCACCTCCCACATAAACACCATCACCCGCTCCGCCTACTTCCACCTCCGCAACATCCATCGACTCCGGCCCTCCCTCACTCCACAGTCCACTGCCGTACTCGTTCACAGCCTCGTCACTTCCCGCATAGATTATTGCAACTCACTTCTGTTTGGTCTTCCACAAAAAACTTTTCATAAACTTCAACTGGTTCAGAACTCTGCAGCTCGTATCATCACACACACACACCCTCCATCAACCACATCACACCCGTACTTCAACAGCTCCACTGGCTCCCCATCACACACCGCTTTCAATACAAAATCCTTCTCCACACATTCAAAGCCATCCACAACCTTGCACCTCCATATCTCTCTGACCTCCTCCTTTACTGCCACACCCGTTCGCTCTCTCTCCGCTCCTCCTCTCTCCATCTCTCTGTCCCCTCAGCCCGTCTTGTCACCATGGGGAGCAGGGCCCTCAGCCGCTCTGCTCCCCAGCTCTGGAACACTCTCTCCCCCTGACCTCCGCAACACAACACACACTCACACACTTCAAAAACCAAACTCAAAACCCACCTGTTCAAACTCGCCTGATCACTCTGACCACAGCTGCACTGTCATTTTATGCTATATGCTTGATTTTAAATGTGTAGTATATTTTAACTGCTGCTTTTAACTGTCTTAATGTGTTGTGTTGATGTCCTTGCTGTGAGGCGACCTTGAGTGCCCAGAAAGGCGCCCTATTAATAAAATGTATTATTATTATACATTTTAGTACTATTCTATGGGGTATTAAAGAGGAGGTATTTTACTTCTATGGGGTGTTAAAGAGAAGGTATTTTACTTCTATGGGGTATTAAAGAGGAGGTATTTTACTTCTATGGGGTATTAAAGAGGGGGTATTTTACTTCTATGGGGTATTAAAGAGGAGGTATTTTACTTCTGGGGGTATTAAAGAGGGGGTATTTTACTTCTATGGGGTTTTAAAGTGGAGGTATTTTACTTCTATAGGGTATTAAAGAGGAGGTATTATACTTCTATGGGGTATTAAAGTGGAGGTATTATACTTCTATGGGGTATTAAAGAGGGGGCATTTTATTTCTATGGAGTATTTTACTTCTATGGGGTATTAAAGAGGAGGTATTATACTTCTATGGGGTATTAAAGAGGAGGTATTATACTTCTATGGGGTATTAAAGTGGAGGTATTATACTTCTATAGGGTATTAAAGAGGAGGTATTATACTTCTATGGGGTATTAAAGTGGAGGTATTATACTTCTATGGGGTATTAAAGAGGGGGCATTTTATTTCTATGGAGTATTTTACTTCTATGGGGTATTAAAGTGGAGGTATTATACTTCTATGGGGTATTAAAGTGGAGGTATTATACTTCTATGGGGTATTAAAGAGGGGGCATTTTATTTCTATGGAGTATTTTACTTCTATGGGGTATTAAAGAGGGAGTATTTACTTCTATAGGGTATTGCCAAAACAAAGTAGTTTCACTTTTGTTTTTGAGTCTCCTCCCTTTTCTCTCTGTGCTAAGTCACTCACCATTCAGAGAACTATCACAACACAACCAGCTGCATCCCTCTAATGAAACTACTGCACATCACATCAGGTTTGTGAAGTCGTAGTGGTTGCATCAGACGCCCTTTCACATGTGACTGTCCACATTTAACATGGTTTGACCAACTGTAGATGGATTCTTAAGTGAATTATGCAAATTTTATGATAGAATTTGTTTGTTTATTTAGAAAGTTTAGGACAAAAAATGACCATAGTCCTTTATCAGTGTCAGAATGACAAGTTACGCGTCATAGGTTATGGCTTTAGGACTTTGACACAGGCTGAACGCAACTACTATTTACATAGTGGAAAGTTAGTTTCTCGTCTTGAAATGGGCTGTATGTGAAAAACTCCGTGACTATTTGTATTATGCCCCATTTCACTATTTATACTGATAACAACCCGCCCATCATGAGTACAGCAAAACTTACTGCAGTTGGTCATTGGTGGGTTGGGGAACTCTCTGACTTTAGATTTGACATAAGATACAGAAAGACTAACGTTGACACAGACACACTCTCACGTCTACCATTAGACGTTGAAAAGTATGTTTCTGAGTGTACTGAGACTTTTTCAGATGAGGTGGTTCGAGCTACCTGGGACGGGACCCATGCAGCCAAGGAGAAAGACATTGCCTGGGTCGCCGCTCTCAACATAACTCCTTCAGACTCGCACCAGCCACCTCATGCCAGCCTGATATGCATCAGCCACAGTGATCTGGTCAAAGCTCAACGAGAAGATCCCACCATCAGCCAAACCATCAAGCTTAAAGAGTCTCAGACAAAACTGACAGATGAGGTCTGGGAGCTTGAGGGTTCTGCGCAGTATCTTTGCTGTTCCTAGTACTGCACTTTTCTGGACTGAGATGTCTGATGTTTTTCCTGGGATCTGCTGTAGCCACTCCTCCAGTTTGGGGGTCACTGCCTCGAGTGCTCCGATGACCACGGGCACCACTGAGGCCTTCAACTTCCAGGCCTTCTCCAGCTCTTCTTTGAGCCCCTGGTATTTCTCTAGTTTCTCATGCTCCTTTTTCCTGATGTTAGGATGATGTTGGTACTGCAATGTCCACCACAACGGCTTTGCTCTGTTGTTTATCCACCACCACTATGTCCGGTTGGTTCGCCATCAACATTCTGTCAGTCTGTATCTGGAAGTCCCACAGGATCTTGGCTCGATCATTCTCCATGACCTTTGGGGGTGGTTCCCACCTTGACCTGGGGGTTTCCAGTCCACACTCTGCACAGATGTTTCTGCACACTATGCCTGCCACTTGGTTATGCCGTGTCATGATCCACGTGTTCCTGTGTCTTGTTTTGTCCCCTGTGGCCCTGTTATGTATCCTTTGTTCTCCTCCCCCCTCCCTCACCTGCCTGACTCCGGAGCTGGGCGGAGCTCCCAGTGCCTCCCATGCGCACCTGCACCTCATCAGCGTGATTACCTCCACCTGCCGGGGGTATAAGAAGGACTGGGAGCAGTCACTCGGGACCAGATCGTCCACGTGCTAACATGACTATTCTAGCTCCGTTATTTTGTTGCTCGGTACCTGTTACCGTGTACTCATTGGATTACTCTTTGTCTCCAGAATCCTGCCTCCTGCTCCACCTGTTCAGCTGTCTGTGTCTCGTCCTGGATTCCGTTCCTCACTGGTATCGTTATCTCGTTTCACCTGTCTGTCCCTGTGCACTGGACCCTGCTTGTCCCCCTGCTCGTCCCCTGCTGCGTCGTCCCCTGCTCGTCCCCCCTGCTCGTCCCCCTGCTCGTCCCCCTGCTCCCTGCTCGTCACCTTGTTCCCCATCCCGAGAGAGAGAGACTCTACCTTCTTGTTGTACTTTTGAATATATTCACTTGTGTAAATAAACACTGTTAAACTGCTCCCTGAGTCGTGCGTGTTGGCCCGCATAATCAGACATTACGACAGAACGATCTGGCCAACATGGACCAAGCCGACTCGGGGTCGGACCCAGCGCTGCACCAGGTCATCTCTCACCACGGATTGATTATTGGTCAGTACGAACAGTCAATCCGGGATCTATTGGAGTGCAACCAGACCCTCACTCAGCAGGTGAACCAACTCACTAATCAGGTGGCCGCACTGCTCGCCGCCTTGCCCGCCGCCTTGCCCCGCCGCCTTGCCCGCCGCCTTGCCCGCCGCCTTGCCCGCCGCCTTGCCCGCCGCCTTGCCCGCCCGCCTTCCCCCGCTGCCTTGTCCGCCGCCTCGCCCGTCGCCTCGCCCATCGCCTTGCCCGTCGCCCCTGTAGCTGCCGCTGTCGAGACCGCGCCTCCGTCCCCGACCCCTACGCCAGACAGCCCAGCCTCTGCCGTGGATTTCTATTTCAGTGGATTTTTGTTTCTATTTAGTGGATTTTAATGACTTTGCCACTGCTTTTAAACGGCATCCCGCCTGTTGAGTTTGACTCAGGGTTCCCGTTCAGTAGCGGATTACAATCGATTTCTGGACTAATGCGGCCGAGCTCGACTGGACTGATAGTGCTTTTTGGGCCGTGTTTGTGCGTGGACTCAATGACCAGTTGAAGGATGAACTTGTTTCCCGGGATGAGCCTCCGGACCTGAAGACTCTTATTACGCTGGCTAATCGGATCGACAACTGGTTACAGACGCACCGGAGAGAGAGACACCATTCCACAGCCGGGCACGAGGTACGCTCCTCCTCGCCGCCCCCTGACCTGGATTCCCTGATCTCACTAGCCGACCGGATTGATGATCGTCGGCAGATCTACCAGCGAGAGGGATGTCTCTCATCGACCTGGACCGAGGTGTGCCCATCCGCGTTGCCAGCCGAGGAGCCCATGCAGCTGGGACGTACGCGCCTAATGGCCGAGGAACGTCTACAGCGCCGCCGCCAAGCAGGGGAATGCCTCTACTGCGGCAAACGGGGGCATTTTATCACCGTCTGCCCGGTTAGGCCAAAGGGAGGGGCTACCACCTCTCCAGAACCAGTCACCCCACCTTCCTGTGTCGTGGGGGCCCTCCGTTTGGAAGTCGAGGACCATTGCAGCTCCGCTGGACACAGCCCTCCGTCCAGGGACTGCCTCGCCCCGCTCCTCGCCCCGCTCCTCGCCCCGCTCCTCGCCCCGCTCCTCGCCCCGCTCCTCGCCCCGCTCCTCGCCCCGCTCCTCATCCTGCTCCGACCTCGGACGCTGTTCCCTGGATGCTTTCCCTGCAGCATCTTACACCCTGCAGTTATGTGCTGGATTGTCTCAGGGGCCTCTTTGCACAGCCTACACCTTGGGTCTTGTCTGGTGTGGTAGATCTATATATATATATATATATATACACTACCGTTCAAAAGTTTGGGGTCACCCAGACAACTTTGTGTTTTCCATGAAAAGTCACACTTTTATTTACCACATGAGTTGTAATAGAGTTGTGAATAGAAAATATAGTCAAGACATTGACAAGGTTAGAAATGATAATGATATTTATTTGAAATAATATTTTTTTCCTTCAAACTTTGCTTTAGTCAAAGAATCTTCCATTTGCAGCAATTACAGCATTGCAGACCTTTGGCATTTTGGCTGTTAATTTGTTGAGGTAATCTGGAGAAATTTCACCCCACACTTCTAGAAGCCCCTCCCACAAGTTGGATTGGCTGGATGGTCACTTCTTGCGTACCATACGGTCAAGCTGCTCCCACGACAGCTCAATGGGGTTTAGATCTGGTGACCTCGCCGGACACTCCATTACAGATAGAACACCAGCCTCCTGCTTCTTCTCTAATGAGTCTTGCACAATGTGGAGGTTTGCTTTGGGTCATTGTCCTGTTGTAAGATGTAGGTCAGCATCCCGGAGTCACCTCTTCACTGTAGATGTTGACAATGGCGTTTTGCAGGTACTATTTAATGGAGCAGGGTATATTTCTCAAACTAGAGACTCTAATGTACTTATCTTCTTGCTCAGTTGTGCAGGGGGCCTCCCACTTCTCTTTCTACTCTGGTTAGAGCCTGTTTGTGCTGTTCTCTGAAGGGAGTAGTACACACCATTGTAGGAAATCTTCAGTTTCTTGGCAGTTTCTCATATGGAATAGCCTTCATTTCTAAGAACAAGAACAGACTGTCGAGTTTCACATGAAAGTTCTCTTTTTCTGGCCATTTTGAGCTTTTAATCAACCCCACAAATGTGCTGCTCCAGATACTACTGATGCCACTTTTATAGCTTCTATAACCAGCTAAACTGTACTAACATGATTGCACAAGGGTTTTCTGATCACACATGAGCCTCTGACACAATGAGCAAACACATTGTACCATTAGAACACTGGAGTGATGCTGGAAATGGGCCTCTATACACCTATGTAGATATTGTACCAAAAAACAGACATTTGCAGCTAGAATAGTCATTTACCACATTAACAATGTATAGAGTGTATTTTTGATTAGTTTAAAGTTATATTCATTGAAAAAGACTGTGGTTTTCTTTCAAAAATAAAGAGATTTCTAAGTGACCCAAAACTTTTGAACGGTAGTGTATATACATACAAACAGTGGGGTATGCAAGGCATCTCTCTTAAAACAAGACAACTTACGACAACGTGAAATAGATCAGGTTCGAAGCCTTAGTTCCGGCATTTTCCAGTGAGAGCGATGCAGCCCTCTCACTCAAAGGCAGAGATGAGGCAGGAAGGGGCCCTCCCCGGGTGAAGGGGACCTCCTCGGGTGAAGGGACCCTCCCCGGATGGCCAGTCGCTGGATCACAGTCACAGAAAAAGAACTGGATAAAAAGTGTAGTTTGTGGTGATTGTTGTGGCATTTCTAATAGTAAAAACCTTAAAAAATATAAAATCAACAGAGAAGTTGTCTTGAATCAAAGAGTCTGGTTTATTGAATCAACTGTGCACAATCTCAAAGAGCTGTTGTCCCTAATAGTGTCGTCTCGCCCTCAGCAACAAATGAACAAACATACAGAGGATTTATACCATCAAAACAATCACACCAGTTTAGTCTCGTCAGACGCACAAGAGACACATAACCTCACAACAGATGATACTACGAAGGTTAGGTCAAAGAGGTCCAGAACAATACAAATAAAGATTTTAGGGTAAAGAAAGACATAACACCTGCTTGATAGAGAGCAATAGTTTCTCTGTTTGGAGTGAAGTCTGCAGCTGTGGAACTATCAAACCCTCAGGTCAGTGTGGTGTGTTTCATGAGGCTTTTAACACACAGATTAACTTTGTTAAACTGGAAACAAAAAGCACCCCCATCTCATTTGATCTTAATGAAAGACGTCATGAAACATCTGCAATTAGAAAAAATTAGGTTTAACTCAAGGGAAATTTGAGAATATTTTCTTCTACTTGGCAACAGTTTATAGATTTGTGTAACTCCACAAATGTGTAAAGATTGAACTAAACAGATAAAACTGAACCAATCCTCTTGTTCACTGTCCTGTTTTTTATGTTTTGTTTAATTTAATAACATTTTTTTATAACTTATGCTATATTGTATAAACTATATATATGTTTGATTTATGTAAAAACGCAGTAGAGTGTGAAATATGAGAGCGTGACACTGGCTGATAGTGAGTTTCCTTCACTCTTGGGCCTCTGTGGTTCAAGGCTCTGAACAGCAGCTCTGAGCTGCACACGCTTCAAAACATGTCAGATCAAACTGATTTCACCTGCAGACCATGTTCTGTAAAAATGTGAAATGGCCCCTGTTTTCATATTTATGACCAACTCAAGAAGACGACATCACTGCTGCACATAATGCTCCTCATTAATGAGGACTAACCTTAACCCTAACGAGCAGACTTCAGAGCACACGGAGCACACGGCCCTCGTGCTACAGTCCACACCACAAACATATTATATTGTTAAACCATTGAACAATGGGCCAGATTTGGCCCGTGGGCCGCCTATTGATGACCCTTGTCATATCAGCTCTCCCTGAATAGAAACAGGCCGAATGTGTGAGCAAAACTACAGCCCGATTCTACACTACAGGCACTAACTCCTGTTATAGTCCTGGTCTGGTCCTGGTCTGGTCCTGGTCTAGTCCTCGTCTGGTTCTTTTATTATCTATGGTTTAATGTTCTTCTCTCACACACCGAAAACACTCTGTTCCACCTTGTGATGTCATCATGTGGTAAAATAGGATGTGCTCCACTGTGTTTTTAAAACTCCATTCACCTTCACTTTGAATCATTTACATCATTTCATTTCTCGTGAACTAAAATTAAAAGGAGCTGTTAACTTGAAAACTACCACTGAATACAATGGTCCAAACGCAGAGACTGACGGTGGGGGACGTCTGGACACAGACACACTGGACATCGCTCCTCACTGGTTTAGTTTAGTCACAGTTTTAAAAAGTGAACATTCAAACACTTATTTGAATTATAAAAAACATCAGATTATGACGATGTTCTTTAGTTTTACCAAGAAAACCCACAAACGATGAACAGATAAGAATGTGTTTAAAACAGGAAACTCTTAAAGACACGTCTCAGTGCTGGTTTAGTCCTGGTTTAGACCTGGTTTAGACCTGGTTTAGTCCTGGTTTAGTCCTGGTTTAGACCTGGTTTAGTCCTGGTTTAGACCTGGTTCTGTTCTGGTTTGTTCCTGGTCATGGCCCTGGCAGCACTGGTCCTGGTCTGGTTCGTCTACACTTTGGGTAAGTGAGACTTGTTTGTTCATCTCCATCACACTCGTTCTTTACAAACACATTTCTTTCCTTTTCTTTTTCAGACTTAATGAGCTGGTTTCATGTGTTTCTTAAATCTCATTATTGTTGTGGATCCTGGTCTTTGTCCAGATGACTCCATAAATGAACTCCTTTCACTGCTTCGTTCCATATTCTTGGTTCTGAATCTGTTTGAACACTTGTTCCTTTTAGGCTGTAGTAACTTGTTCTTATCTCAAAGAGTCTTTGAATGTTTACAGGTGATACATGGCACTTTGCTTTATACATGACTTTAGGACACTTCAATCAACAATATCATGACCTTAGTGTAACTTTGACAAATACTGGGTTAGACGGCTCTCTATAAAGACTGTGATGTTTTCATGTGATACTTTTACTTTTACTTGAGTATTTCTTTGCTCTGGTGTCTGTACTTTTACTTAAGTAACAAGATGGAGTACTTCTTCCACCACTGTTTATTTGTCAAAGTGTCTTTTGGCCCCACACTGCAGCTACTTCAGTCTTAGGGGAACTGGCTCGTGTCTGAAACTGTCTCTGCACTTGTGAAAATAAATGTACATTTATTTCATAAAAAGTGTTTCTAAAGTCAAACACAGCCTGATCAGACGGGGCCATAGTGAGCTTCCTGTTTCCATCACACTCATGAAACCAGCCTGTGGCTTTAATGAGCCCAACAGCCGCCATTTTGTGTGAAGCTCTGTGTCATGTGACCAACAACCGCCATTTTGTGACTTTTGTGTGTGCAGGGCTCCTGGCAGAAGACAACAGCTCAGGTAAAGACACTCACACACCAGGATAACCACTCTGCCACAGTAACACAGGGAGAACATGCACACTCCACTCAGATCAGGGGTCTAACCCACAACCTCCTGGTGAGAGGGAGGAGGCAGGATAACCACTCTGCCACAGTGTCTGTGTGATCCCTCAGTCGTCCAGGTGGGATCCGGGGTAAAAGAAAAAAAAAATTTCTGTCCCTGGACAAAAGTTTTGAGTGAAGACGTTTGGCTGCTCGTCCAAGTCTCTTCTTCAGTTCTGGTCAGTTGCTGGTGGACACTGCCTTATATGTGTCTGAAGGGAGGAGCTAACTACTGTTTCAGGGAGTTAGCTCCTTCACCAGGGAGGAACATAGTATTTTCCACAGTTGGACAAAATGAATACTTATTAGTGGGTCGAGGACCAAACCTGGTGACAGCTGGCAAAACAGACAGTTATATAAATGGAAATAACTAACGTGGTTTTCCCACTATTGCTTAGGTTGCTATGACACTCCTGGTTGAAATTCCTAATTTGTGGGACGTCACACTCACTTAGTCTATTTCTTTATATAGTCTGTGGTTTCTCTGCAGACAAATATATGATTATATGAAATATATGAAAACTGAAACAAAACAAATTATTCTTAAAATCTCAGAGCCCCTTGTGGGCCAAATTAGAGCCACTGGAGGGCCAAGTTTGGCTCGTGGGCCCCAATTTGCCACCTCTGCTCTGAAGCTTTTGTCCAGTTTACAGAAATGAAACTTTGTTTTACTCTCTGTCCCAGTAACAAAAGGAAGATATAGTCAGTCAAGGTGGGGATTAGCTGCTCAGGTAAAGGGGCAGGGCCTCACTCTGTCTCTTGTCTGTTCAGAGCCGCTCAGGCTGGTGGGAGGGGCCAGTCGCTGTGCTGGGACTGTGGAGGTGAGACACAGAGGAGAGTGGAGACGGGTGGTGCCCTATGGACCCTGGTTCCTGGAGAACACAGCTGCTGTTTGCAGAGACCTGGACTGTGGCTCTGCTGTTTATGGAGAAGAGAGACATGATTTTCCACAGAGTCCAGTGTGGAGAGTCTCATCTGACTGTGTGAAGAAGTCTGCAGTGAGAGACTGTGTCCTTGGCTCATCCTCCTCTTCCTCTTCCTCGGGTCTGGAGGTGAAATGTTCAGGTAAAAGTCTGATCTCACATTTTTATCTTCTTCTTTTTTCCTAGTCTTATTCTTATCTATTTATTTGTAAAGTGACAGCACATATTAATGAATATTCAAAAATGTAAATATGTAAAGATTATAGCCAACGTGGATCATTTCCATCTTCAGTCCCGACAAAATAGTCGACAGAACAGAGAAAAGAACAGCAACAATCACACAAAAGAAAATGTAACACACAACACACTCACTATACACACAACACATTCACTATACACACAACATACACACACAGAGGGGGGCGAGGTGTGTGTGTTCTGGACATGAGGAGGAGAGTCCTGGTGAACACAGAGCACGACAGAGACGAGTCCAAGTGACTAATGATGAGGACATTTGTATCTCACATAAATGCAGCATGTGTCCTATTGGCTCAGAGCGGTGATGTCACAGTCCTGTGTGTGTCCTATTGGCTCAGAGTGGTGATGTCACACATGTGTGTCCACAGACTCGGTGCGTCTGGTCTCGGGGCCCAGTCTGTGCTCAGGATCAGTGCAGATCTGGGACCAGTCCTGGACCTGGGTCTGTGAAGGGGCCTTGGACCAGCAGGGGCAGAGGTGCTGTGCAGGGAGCTGGGCTGTGGGGCTCCTTCTCTCTCTCTCCAGGGGGCGCTCTCTCCTCTGGAGCAGACGTTCCACTGTGAGGGCCATGAGTCTGCTCTGATGGACTGTCCCCGCTCCGACTCAGAGACCTGCTCCTCTGTCAACCTCACCTGCTCAGGTAAAAGGGCGGGGCCTCACTACTCAGGTAAAGGGGCGGGGCTCACTCTGTCTCTTGTCTGTTCAGAGCCGCTCAGGTGGTGGGGGCCAGTCGCTGTGCTGGGACTGTGGAGGTGAGACACAGAGGAGAGTGGAGACGGGTGGACCCCTATGGACTCTCTAGACCCTGGGACCTGGAGGACACAGCTGCTGTTTGCAGAGACCTGGACTGTGGCTCTGCTGTTTATGGAGAAGAGAGAGATGATTTTCCACAGAGTCCAGTGTGGAGAGTCTTATCTTACTGTGTGAAGAAGTCTGCAGTGAGAGACTGTGTCTTTGGGTCATCCTCCTCTTCCTCTCCCTCGGGTCTGGAGGTAAAATGTTCAGGTAAATCTTACTTTTTGTTTTTTGCAGATATTTTTTGATTTTGTTTTTTTTTCTAGTTGCTCCAGAGAAGTGTCAGTTGTAAAATGTGTATCACAAACACTCCCCTGTGTCACACACACTCCTTTGTGTCACACACTCCTCTGTGTCACACACACTCCTCTGTGTCGCACGCACACCTTTTTGTCACACACACTCCTCTGTGTCACACACTCCTCTGTGTCATGCACACTCCCCTGTGTCACACACTCCTCTGTGTCACACACTCCTCTGTGTCACACTCCTCTGTGTCACACACTCCTCTGTGTCACACACACTCCTCTGTGTCACACACTCCCTTGTGTCACACACACTCCTCTTTGCCACACACACTCCTCTGTGTCACACATTCCTCTGTGTCTCACACACTCCTCTGTGTTATACACACTCCTTTTCGTCACACACACTCCTCTGTGTCACACACACTCCTTTGTGTCACACACACTCCTCTGTGTCTCACACACTCCTCTGTGTCACACCCACACTACTCTGTGTCACACACTCCTCTGTGCCACACACACTCCTCTGTGCCACACACACTCCTCTGTGTCACACACACTCCTCTGTGTCACACACTCCTCTGTATCACACACACTCCTCTGTGTCACACTCCTCTGTGTCACACACTCCTCTGTGTCACACACACTCCTCTGTGTCACACACTCCTCTGTGTCACACACACTCCTCTGTGTCACACTCCTCTGTGTCACACACTCCTCTGTATCACACACACTCCTCTGTGTCACACACTCCTCTGTGTCACACACACTCCTCTGTGTCACACACTCCTCTGTGTCACACACACTCCTCTGTGTCACACACACTCCTCTGTGTCACACACACTCCTCTGTGTCACACACTCCTCTGTATCACACACACTCCTCTGTATCACACACACTCCTCTGTGTCACACACTCCTCTGTGTCACACACACTCCTCTGTGTCACACACACTCCTCTGTGTCACACACTCCTCTGTGTCACACACACTCCTCTGTGTGTCACACACACTCCTCTGTGTGTGTCACACACACACTCCTCTGTGTCACACACACTCCTCTGTGTCACACACACTCCTCTGTGTCACACACACTCCTCTGTGTCACACACACTCCTCTGTGTCACACACACTCCTCTGTGTCACACTCCTCTGTGTCACACTCTCTTCTCCACAGACTGAACTGTCCAATCATCTCTCTCCACAGATTTACTGAATCGTCCGGTCATCTCTCTGTCTGTGTCTGACGGGGTTTCCGAGGCCCTGCCGCAGGGGGTCCGGGTGCTGCTGGGGTCAAAGTTCAGGGTCAAATGCTCTGTGGAGCCACAGTACCCGGGAGGCTCCTTCCAGCTCCTCTCTCCCACTGCGCCCCTCGGTCAGAACCACACCCTGCCCGCTGTCAATCACTCCGCACACTTCCTGTTCTCTGACACTGGCCCCGCCCACAAAGGAAACTACACCTGTGTTTACCACCTGCATGTGTTCAACCACAACTTCTCCTCTCAGAGCCCCAGCCTCCAGCTCTCTCTGGGAGGTACGTCCAGCAACAGCCTCATGTGAGGGTCAGGGGTCACACAGGGTCATGTGAGGGTCACACGGGGTCATGCGAGGGTCGTACAGGGTCATGTGAGGGTCAGGGGTCACACAAACTTATCCTTGTCGTAGTTTGGACTGATCTGGGTCTTTTCTGTTGCAGCTTCAGACTCAGACCTGATCATCAGAGTCCTGCTTATTCTACTGGTGAAGCTCCTCTACATCCTTCCAATGTTCTACTACTACTGCAAGGTACTGGACCTATAGACCTGGTTTAGACCTGGTTTAGTCCTGGTTTAGTTATGGTTTACGGTCTGGTTTATACTTTCTTTTGTGTTTCCTATTGTCTCAGGTCCGGGACAGAGGGGGCGCTAGAGAGAGGACTTCATAGGACCTGGACTTAGACCGGTTCAGATCCACGTGAGACCTGGACTTAGACCGGTCCAGATGTGAGCTCCTGATGCTCAGGACATTTGTGTAAATACAGAGTGACTTTAAAGTGTCTGACAGGTTTGGACGATTCTCTCATTTCCACTTCATCTGGAGGATAAAACATGTTTAAATATAAATTATACTTTTACACAAATCAAGAAGTAGTTGGTCAAGAAAAAAGAAAAAAAAATATATAAAAATGACAGAAATTGCCCTTAAATGAGCCGTTTGAACGGTGCATTTAAGGGCTGATGTAACTTCCAGCGTGACAAGTGCTGCACCCGACGAATGTGGCCAAAAATGTGCCCTGTGTTTCCATGGAGATCGACCGTATCAGAGCACACTTCACCCACTGCTACATCCCATCATGCACAGCGCCTACGCAAAAAAGAGACAAGAATGGAGTATGCTACGCAATACATTTAAATGTTCGTACTGGTTTATGTCACCTACAACAGTGCAACATGAAACTGTTAAAGTAAAGATCAGTATGAGACGACTCAGCCTCAGTGAGTCCTGTTCATTAGTGTATATTAGTGTAACTATTGTAATGTTTAATATTCGTCCTTATTTAAGAATATTCTTTTGTTTTTAGAGGCAGGCCTCCCTTTGTCACCGGTTCTGTTCATTATATTTATGGACAGAATTTCTAGTCACAGTCAGGGGCCGGAGGGGGTCTGGTTCAGGGGCCGGAGGGGGTCTGGTTCAGGGGCCTGAGGGGGTCTGGTTCAGGGGCCTGAGGGGGTCTGGTTCAGGGGCCTGAGGGGGTCTGGTTCAGGGGCCGGAGGGGGTCTGTTTCAGGGGCCGGAGGGGGTCTGGTTCAGGGGCCGGAGGGGGTCTGGTTCAGGAACCACAGGATCTCATCTCTGCTGTTTGTGGATGGTGTTGGAGGGACTATGTCTCTCTGGCCTTGGGGTCCCACCAGAGGAGCTGGAGGACGTGTCTAGGGTGGGGGAAGTCTGGATAAGTGGAAGAAAATAGATGGATGTACTTTTCAGAGTACTTTTCTAGCACATACTTTTATTCTCACTTGAGTAATAATTTATTGAAGTAACAGTACTCTCACTTGAGTAATATTTTATTGAAGTAACAGTACTCTCACTTGAGTAATATTTTATTGAAGTAACAGTACTCTCACTGAGTAATTTTATTGAAGTACAGTACTCTCACTTGAGTAATATTTTATTGAAGTAGCAGTACTCTCACTTGAGTAATATTTTATTGAAGTAACAGTACTCTCACTTGAGTAATATTTTATTGAAGTAACAGTACTCTCACTTGAGTAAAACTTGTGGTTCCTCTTCTCATTGTGTCACTGTAAGTCGACAAGTGACAAAAGCTTTTTGTCGACAAAATGAACTGATGTGAACGTTTGTGTTTCTTGCTTCTTCAAATATGATTTAGTTTGTTTCATTTTTGTGTCTATACTTTGAAAATACCAGATTTTGCTCATTATTTCATGTTTTGTTCTTCCATTTACATTAAATTATAAATCAGATGTTACGCTCAGTTGTGTCTGTGACAGTTACTCTTTCACACTTGAGTAGTACTTTTCTCAAATACTTTACTTCAGTAAAATATCTGGTTAATATACTCGTCTTTGATAATAGGTAAAATCCTCCGTTAAGGTCGTCCTGACCGAGCCTCGTTCATGATCTGGAAATAGGACCCGGTGCTGTGGTCACTCACTGGTCCTGACAGGTTACACCAGAGACACTGAGGGACAAATGCAGAGACACATTTGTACCTCCAGGTGTTTCCAGTTTAACATGGTCTGAACCTGCAGAGGAGGAATAGTGAATATATGGGCAGAGGACCATTGTCTTTGGACAGTTTCTATACATCAGAACATTGTGAATTACAAACAAATAAGTTTTCAATTATGAACAAAAAGTTAAATATTCTTTCTAGATTTTTATTTTTGATTCAAGCCTCATCAGTTCATCAAGTTCAGGTCACATGACAATCCTACATCATAAATATAAAACAAACTCACAAAACAGGAAGAAGCAGAGGTGATATTACTGCTCTACACACTTTTTATTAGGATGAAAATAAAAATAAAATATGCAGAACATTTATGTCAATCACAAAAACATGGCAATTATTGATACTTTGCAGTGACACTGGGGGTGCTCTTCATGTAGACTATGTCTATGGCAGAATGTTCAGCGGTTACCATGGTGACATAACACACACATAAGCAAACATTGCCAAAAAAAAAGTTTTAAGACAGTGTCAAAGCTCCAGAAAAAAGACTAAATGGATTTAAACAACATTGTCATGAGCCTGTGATCAATAAAATGGTCCCGTTTAGATCATATGTTTTGATTTTCAGTAAAAAGGTTAGAGGGACTAACTGAAAACTGTTGGCTAATGTTAGCTAGCTTGTGTCTGGTTTTATGTGAGGGGTGGGCCAACTTGTTTAGCAGCACAGAATCAGCTGTTGTAGCTCCATCCAAGTCAGTTCTTTATTGTTAGATTGTTTCACCACAAAGATCAGATTAAAGTTTAATTTCAGTAACAGAACTTCAGACAGAACAGTGCCTCCGTTAGCATCACACCTCCAGGGAATGTTTGATGACATCAGCTGCAAAGTATCAATAGCACCTTTGAATCAGATCCAGTTGCCGTTATCCTATCACGGTGTGTTCCTGGTACCTGGGAGATTTCTCACCTCTGACCTGAAAAAATGCCCTGAGCTGGTGATTAACACTGGAAAGATCAGAGACTCCACTTTAGATACAAGTTCAACTGTGACGTATCACAGCAAATCATCACAAACAGTGGATTTGAGAGGATAACCACCACAGAAACCATTAAACAGCAGGTCACTGTCAAAATGCAGATCTGAGAGCTCAATGAAATCTTCAAATGACTGAGACGGCAGCATCTACACCGAGAAACACACAAAACACTTCTATAAGCATCTTCAGATATATATAAAAAAAAACTAATATCTGAAGTATTTACAATGTAAACACTATAATAAAAACCATGACCATACAATGGCCATTAGAAAATATTCTGTTTAAATGATATTAGTAAAAACGACTCTTTATTATAAGTTAAAACCATGAAAAGGAGGGAGATATTTAGTAATTTAAGTCATATTTAAGTCATTCTGTAAACACCAACATACTGTCAATTTGCCGTCTTTGCAAATGTATCAAAACACATCAGACTCTTTCTTCTGGGTTTGACATCGATAAAATACAGACACACAGTGGCCTGATTTTAAAGATACAGTATGTAACTTTTTAGTACAAAAAAATAGACAAAAATAAAAGCATGTCTTTTTCATTTTGTTTGAATTTTCTTGCTTTGAAAAACATAAAAACATGTGTCCTTGCTGTAAGGCTCCACCTGATGTATCATTATCCACAGTGGAGCATAAACGTATCCGTCACCATGGAGAATGTTACAACTTAACTTTGTACTTTGTGTGGCACCTCTAGAAAGTTCCATAGTGTAGCTTTACTCTGAGGGGTTAGTTGAGTGTCTGACCCACCTGAGGAGGAGGTAGGTCCGTCTGTGAAGTCTGGATCCAGGTCCATCTCTGTGTGAACGGGGGAAGACGACAGAGGGGTGGGGCAGCTGCAGCAATATGGAATAAATCAATCATTGCATTACTTATACTGCATTATATTGATATTATTTAGTATAAAACACACTGACGACCTGCACTCAAAGATGGACTAACTATTTGTACAGAAATGACTTGTATTAATAACAGTATCAGAAACACTTTGTTACAGACATAGAGCAGAGCAATAACCCTTAAAGCAGAACTATTCTGCAAAATGGACTTTTGAGAACTTTTTTATCATGTTATAATTGTTTCCCCTCAACATTTACTCACCAAGTTGTTTTTGGAGTGACTCGTACATGTTTGAACAATCTTTAAACCACTTATTTTCAATCCATCCCTGTTTTCAGCGGCACACGCCCACTGCTCTCTACTTATTACTTAATCAGTGATTTAAAAATAATATATATACAAATATATATCAATATATTCATTGTTTTGGATGAATTCAGTGATTTAAAATGAGTTAAGTGTCACATGATCCACGGGTGTCATAGATTATACTATGGAGCAGCACAACAGGTTTAAATGTTTTTAAATAATCGTGAACATGGTTTAAAGTAAAATCATGTATATTTGCTCAGAAAACAGTACTTACTCTCCTTCACAAACGTAATTCCTTTTTAAATAAGGTGCCACACTGGTTTCTTGCTTTCTGGAAAATAAAACACATCAGGAAGTGTAAGGATTTGAGTTTCGTGAGTTAGACCATCCCCCAAAAATGATTCTAAATGATCGTTTCCAGTCAGTAGTATTTTTACAATAGCAGAAAATACCTGACAAAACCAGGACAAGGAAATCAAGACTAAACTAGGACTTTTTATGACATTCCAGGCAAAGCAATAACATCTGGAGACGAGTAGGTGGCAGAGCGCCCCTTTAAAGTAACAAACACATGAACAGTCAGTACCGCTTGTCCTGGAGTAGTAGCGTTTGAAGGCGTCGTCCTTGGGTTGGTCCGGGTACAGGTAGATCAGGGGGTTGTTGGAGTTCCTCTTGGTTCTGTACAGTTTTATGATGTCAGGCAGAGACTGATTGGCCAGCTCGTCTATGGTGAACGGGTCAATGGCGTGGATAGTGACCCCTACAGGACAAAACCATGTGAGGAAATTGTACTTTAGAGATCACAGTCATTAACTTAGTGGTAATGTGTGTGCTTGTGATTGGTTATTTTAGATATTAGTTAATGTTAGGATGAATAACTCTGCTTAGTTATTCTGCATAACCACTGCTGTAGTTTATTATTGTATTTCTCTAGTTCATTATTGTACCAGAGCTCATGTGAAGACGAGGCCAAGATTACAGCTGTGTGTCAGGACATGAACAATTATTCTACATCTATCTATAAATCGAATCAAATAACTAAGTAGAGCAAGGACTTATTTACAGGCATGTGCTGACTCATGACTCGTGGCCCTGGTCAAACCAGTAAAATGAGCTTCAGCAGTCGGAGCAAGAGTCTGATAAGACTGAGCAACGTGCCAAGAGGCCTGGCTGGTCTGTGCACACGTGAAGAGGAGCTAAGTCTAAACCCAGTGACCTCCCACTATAGTATGTGTAAAAACTCACTGTACAGGCGTAAACTTTCAGTCTCTGCCTGTCAGTTGCACAGACTCTGTATTGCTCTTCACTGGTTGATGAAGTAAATTTTTCTTTGAATTTCATCTCTGGGTCATGGTTATTCTTTGTCTTTCTTTCTTTATTCTTTATTTATCAGGGACCATCCACAAATTCATTAATCGAACAAAAGAAGAGATGATTTGTACCAGATTGACCTACTGTTACTCTCCATGTTTGGTCCCTGGGCAGGTGAACACACATTCAAATACACATTTCATTACAATTACATTATAAGACAAACAGTTACATACAATAATTGTCCCCATGTCCAATACAGTACGTTTCCTACAGTCCAAACCAAAATAAAAAAATCAAATAAGTGCAGATTTTTACACTGAGATGTCTTTGCAGAGACAAACACGAGAAGAAAAAGGCTGATTTCCTCAACATTAGTATTTATAAAACACTTTTTCTTTCCATGTATTTGAGAAAAATGTGTCGTTCCAGTGGAGATATATTGTATTTAGTCAAAATATGTTCACTGTGTCCTGTCTGCATGTAATCAGAAAGCATGTTAGTCCCATAATCAGCAAGTGTACGTTAGCATGCCGATTGTGAGCTTTACTGTCACAGCAAAACTCTGCTCTGGTCTGAGATTGTGAAAAATGCTGAGAAACTCACCACAATGAATAATTAGGATGTTCTGAGAGCATAAGGTAAGTGAGGAGTAACTTTGAACCCACTGCAAACTGTTTTAAAATGAACTTGTTCTTTTGTTTTACCCCATTTTTACGAGTTTTAAATCAGGTACAGCACCTTTAATATGTGGTCCCGACACTTTTTTATTAGTAGAAACGACTAATGTGATTATTTTGGCCTCTGTGTGAAGTGTGTAAAGTACCATTTTTAGTGTGTTCACTGTTAAGCTACATTTTTAGTGTTCACTCCAGCTGAAGGAGATAGCGCCCTCTCTGTTGCTCTCGCTGAAGCGCAGCAGGAAGTTCCCACTCAGTTTTTTCTTTAAAAGTTCTTCAGCATTGACCTTTCTCACAAATCCCATGATGCACCTGGAAGAAACGGACATAAACACAAATAAACTAAAACAGGTTTTTTAAACTGTCTTGTGTGGGAACATAGGTCATGTTGGCTTGTGGGTGGAGCCTATAGTGGGGTTAGGGTTAGATGGGAGAGATCGCTAAATTACTGAAATGTCCATGGATGACATCTGAAACCTCTCCAGGACTTTTTTGGGTTCCCACGAATCCAAATCCGAAGGCCTTCTTTCTCTCTTTTCATCTTGCTGTAGAAATCTACAATAAAAACTAATACAAAGAACAACACCAGACCATTCATTTGTGTTAAAACAACTAAATGCAACAGGAAACTCGGATTTTTTTTTACCTTTACCCTGATAAAAAATATTATAAATTGACAATGTGTTGTGAAAGAAAACAAAAGGGCACTATGTACCCACTTATTAAACCTGGTAGACATTGCAGCATGCCTTGTGTCCCTTGGAGAATTATCTTGCCTAGTTTGGAATGCTCTCCACAATATGGGCATTAAACAGTCTTGCCCTTCTTTATACTGGGGGCGGGGTTCAACTCCATAACTCGGCTCTTCTCCATGGAGCACACGCTCAGTGAAAACATTCAACAGAGGCAAAGCCGACACAGTCTTCCACGGAGACAAGCAGGTAGCAAGCAACCACCATAAGTTCCACAGTGCAACTTTAATCATCATCACTTTACATTAGAAAACTTGGAACC
>JAIEZT010000402.1:0-55587 GCA_019594935.1 Periophthalmus modestus | reverse complement strand
GTCATGCAGGTGTCATGTACCACTGTGCCTTCTTATTACTATCCTACATGACTCTGGTTTAGCAGCAATCTGAATAATTACCATTTTTCCCACCTTGAAAAGGTTGCCTTAGCCTTTTCACTGTAAAGAACACAATTTTGAAGTAGGAAATTGCATTAAATCAGTCACTACAATCACAGTACATTTAAAAATAATATAAATCAGAATTATATGAGTGTCTGTGCTTTTGAGGATCTTTACAGTTTTCATGTATTACTTCAGAGTGCTACCTTACTTCAATTTCAGATTGACTTCTTTTTCTGCTCTTTTTATTCATTTTTTCATCTTGCACATGGCGGCCCGGTTTGAGTACAAGCAGTGTGGCAGATGTCAGTTTTGTGCTTCTATTTAAGGTAATACTGTGGTCTTCATTCACAAAGAGCTGAAAAGTCAAACTATGAGCTCTGTGGTATATTTAGCTCTGTCACATAGCGCAGCAGAGCCAGTGGCCAAAGCCGCTCAGACTGGCTTGAAGCGATCTGTGAGAGGTTAGAGAAGAGCCAGTGAATATAAACTTGTTTTTCTTTTAGTTTATGATCTAAACCTGCTAACTCTGCCCATAAAAGGCCCCGCGCTTCATGAACTGAAGCCAAAGCCTCTTGCTGTGAATCGAGAGGCTAGCCACTCGCAAAAAGCCACCCACTTGTTAACCCACATCATCAAACAACACCTTCTCATTTGAAACGCTAAAAATGAATCGTCCCATTCATAGACACTTCTGTGAAAAAAGGTGTGATTTTTATCTCATCTCCAACCGACAATTTTGCAGAGCTTAATCTTTTTGTCACTGATAAAGAATGAGGACATTGAAGCATACCATTTTGGGTCTGTGGCTTGTGTGTAAGCGTGACTGTTATTGCCCCTGCTGTGTTTGTCTCTAATGCCTCCTGAGAGCCGGTAACCTAGGCACCGGAACAGCATCTGATCCCAGATCTGAAGCCATGCTTTTAGAGAAGAGACAACGGACAATGAGATTTTGGTTCTACTATATTAATGGAAATAATGAGTATAACCTGTGACAATACTAAAAAAAATCTTCTTGTATCACCACCTTCATACCCACCTGCACCCAGGCATAAACGCCGGCGAATACTTTTTTGCTATTCCGCAATGTGAGAATTTGGTATAATGATGTAAATGATTTATGTTACTCTACATTTTCTGCAGCTAATTCTAACATAATTACACATCCACTTGATTTTTCTATTTTCCTGTTTGCCATTTTAGCAATAGTAATGTCTAATCTTCGCAAAGTGCCCCATTCCCTTTTGGTTACTTACTTCCAGAATGTGTGTTTTTTGACTCGTTTGTGTGTGGTATTGACGTTGACTTCACTTTTATTCCTTGCAGACTCCAGCACCAAGGTCTGATCTTTTAGAAGCGGTTCGGGCTATCTATTCAGACTCCTGGTGAGTGTAGGGGGAGTGTGATACTGACAAAATGGAGTACTCTATAGTCTTTTGGATTATCTTTATACAATATTCTATACGTGGGCATAAACATGCCTGTAGATGCTGAGATCAAGTAAATATAGAGATGCACTGTTTGCTATGTTGATTTTGAGCGACTTTGAAATTGTATACAGTTTGTCACGAGTTTTCATCTTTTAAACAAATCCCAAAACTACCTTGTTCAGAAGGTGTATCCATTTAATATTTGACTCATAACCACACCACAGGCAAAGAAGGTAACCGCTTATAAATCACTGCATGCCGCATTAAAACGCCGGGACACAACGCTTGGGCCGGCAAACCGCCATTGGGATCTCCTCATGGCTTTTCACCCACACACACACACACACCCCACATTCAGCTAGATTTTAACAGCTTATAGGAGCAGGTTTTCAGTATTGTTAGCCCAGTATGAAGACCACCAGTCCCACACGGACAACAAACGCTGATCGCTTGCACAGAGTGCTTTGCGCTCATTTGTTTATTTCATGCGTCGTATACTCATTAATTAGCACGCTGTGTGATTATCTTTCAAGTGTTTTCAATTATTGCCAAACGTTTTAGCTAACTGTTGACAAAACTCTGCTAAGGAGACATATTATGCTTCTTTTTTAGTACTTATAAACTAACATACATAGATCCTATCATTATAGGTTAAATAATCGTCAATGGCGGATTAATCGATGGGACCATTGACTTCTCTTGAAAACGCTGAATTGATAAGCCCCACGTCTTCATAGTGCATTGCGTTTTTAGGGTGGGTTGCACTACAACCAATGCATGGAAAATCAGTTGTCATCGCTGCCCCATCTGTCCTAGCCCATACCAGCTCCCCTCACTACATGGTATGTCACCGGGTAGGCCTGTCCTGATAATTCCTATATGGACTTGTCCAGTCAATATAAATATAACGCAATAACCCAAGAGCTGATTTAAAAAACCACTACTATTCTAAATCACAAGATTGTCAAAAAAACATGCTGCAATAAATAAATGGCAGAATTAACACTAGGGATTAGTTTGCATCTGTAATGAGTCCACGAGTTATTAGAGTTCAACCATTAGTATAAACTTAAATCTTATCATATAACCAAAAAATAGAACCTCTGTTATAACCCCGCCAGAGCTGCTACGAGCCAGTCGATATTGTTATTGATTGGATGTCCCAAGGTTTAGATGAGCTGGCTGATGTCATGTCGGTGCCCCCTGGTTTGTGGATAGGTGAGGAGTGTGTGCGACAGAGCGCTGTAAAAGGAGGATCGTCGTCACTGACTCTGTTCTCTCCTCTGTCCAAAGACTTAAAACCCCTCTTTCAAGTCTTCTCATTCCACCAAAGAAAACTTGTCTGCATCGCCTTCTTTTACCAACTCTACTGGCGACTATCACGATTATATAAAAATGTCCCACGAACGATTATTGTCGACCCTTTTTATCACGATAAACAATATTATTACTTTACTGTCCCATCCTCACCTGGCATTATATATCCGCATTTGGGTTTGGGGCACAAACAAAAAACAGACATACTAAACAGACCGACTTTGACTACAAATCATACCCTACAACCAAAATCCATAACATATGCCAACATGTTAATGCCAATAGAGAGACTTGGCTGACACCCCATCAAACTAAAAACCGGAAACCACTGCCAAACCGTCACAACCATAGCAAGCATGATCATTTTATATTGTCTAAAAATTGCTGCATGACATTTTGAAACTTACAAATGATGACCTAACCAGAGCCAGAATTTTTGGAATAAACTCAAGTTAGTGGGCGGGGATAGGGGGTAGGTGAAAACAGACATTTTCTGAGCACTCAAGCCTCAAATGCATGACAATACAGGAATACTCCAACATGCATGAATCAATTGAAATACAACTCTGAGTGAAGGGAACACCGTTATAACCCTGTACATCGAAGTTGATCTTGTGCAATATGTCCCCTTTAAAAGTGCAATGGCGCCACACATCACGTTTATGTTTTCGCTGCGTGTAAATTTGCCTCCACTGCTTGTGCCTCCCTCAGCGCCAAATGCGCACATTGTTCAAAAATACCACTCGGATGAATCAGGCCAGGAAAATACCTTTGGAACAACAATACGCCTGGCTGCCGAGGTTGTGGTAATGCCGTCAAAGTCTTTAGAGCTACTGTGTGGGCTGGCTGCTCACACTGGAGGACAATAGCTGTGATGCTGTTATAACTCGCCATAAGAGCAGGTGAAAGGGTTGCTTAAGTAGGACTGTACCTTGTGTAAGTAACACTGTGGGATTGGATTGGATTGAAGTGTGATGGCTCTGTTTTAAAAGGATTAGTACTGTCAAGGTGTCATGTTGTATTTTGGGGATTTACAAAGCTAATCAGTTAGGTAGGTGTTCTTAGAAGTAAAAGCTTGGAAAATGAGTAATATTTTCCATAATGTTTTTTGGTTAAAATTGGTTTTAGTGGCTGTATCACTAATAAAAGCTGTGAAAGTCGTGCAGTCTCTTCCCATCATTAACACTATTGCAAAATTTGACCCATGGGCCGTGTAAGAGTTTTCCTCCTCTGAAAGAAATATTTTTTGTTTACACTGTTTTTGGTATGTTTTGACTCATTAAACTTTGGTCACAATAACCAAGCTTATCTATCTACCAAGTTTATCTATCAGTGACCTTTGTCTAATAGCCAGTGTAGTATTTTTATCATGTTCTGTCCGATCTGTCCAGTAGCTTCCTCATTCTTTTCTCATATCATGTCTACAAGAATTTCAAAATCCTGGAAATAAAAAAAACAAACATAATTTTGCCACTTTCTGCTGATCAGTTTTCTTATTTTCCCATTCCCAACTTATTTGGAATAAATCTTATAGCCAGAGGTGGAATAAAGTACAAATAGTGCAGTGTAGTTTACTTCACTACATTTGAGAGCATGTGTCTGTACTTTCTACTCCACTACATATTTGAACTGGACTGAAAAGAAAAAGTACTTTTCATATGATTTGAGAAGTTATTTTTACCATGGTTTTTCAAGTTCAAGCTTTGGCTTTGAGCAAACAAAAATAAGTCACAAATTTCCTAAAAAATTGATAGGTATTACTACTTTTACTGCTATTACTACTACTATTTTTAGTCAATATTGCTACATTTAACACTTGCACAAATATTACACTTTACTTTTTACAGTTAATGTACATTTTCAAAAGGGTACAGGTACTTCAGTAGATTTCTTCATGTCATACTTTTTACTTCAGTAACTTTTACCTTTGCATCTGTACTTTTACTTATGTAACAAGACTGAGTGCTTCATCCACCACTGCCCATACACAATAGCATTGTTTTTGTATGTACTCGCGCTGATCAAAGGTCGCTCTCTGGCTTTAACAATAGTCTTCACAATGTCCTCTGGCTCAAAACACGCAGTGCATTTAGGTAAGTGCATGTTTTTGTTGACTGTGTTTTACAAGATGGCCTCTCTGTTCTTTTTCGTCTTCCGGCAGAACTCGGGGTTATTTGTAATAGCAGAGTACGAACCCGGCAGCTTCCCATCAGCCTCACAAAGACACCACACATTTTTTTCACACTTAGAGGCAAATCAATTTTCAATTTAACCTGCTGTGCATCGCAAGAAGCTGCTAAACCTTAGGAGGGAGACTGACACATTCAAGATGAAAAATGAGAGGAATTTCACAGAACAAATCAATGAATATATTGATGGCAGTAATAATGACTTGGGCTTGTTATTAGCAGCTGAGAGATGAATAATGACTTTATATTTGTCCAAAAGTGCACTATATAACTCCATCCATTCCATCTATTTTCTTCCGCTTATCCGGGGCCGGGTCATGGGGGCAGCAGTCTCAGCAGAGACTCCCAGTCTTCCCCCCTGTTTTGCCTGGAATGTTCCACAGTTTGTTCAAATACAGGTGTTTTTATTGCTAGCAAAAAAACAAACAAAACAAAACCCTTAAAAACCCACATTCTTACAGTAAACGGGGGTCACCTCTCCACAGATCTAACCAGTAAGTTGGCCGGGTGACCCATCTGCTTCTCTCTTTGGAGATAAGTTAAATGACATGATCGGTTTCAACATTCCAAGCAACGCAGTAACATCTCCATGGTGACAAGCAGGTGATGGGCCCTCCACATAGTGCACTTTTAAGTTTCAGGCAAGTTTTGAATGAACAGTGTTAGTCGACCAATCTTACTACTTGGCAACATGTTTGATTATTGTTGTATTTATCTTTATCTTGTTGAAAACATATCATTTTGACGTGCACTTTTAGTATAATTTTACAATTATGTATTTTAAAACATAATTCAGACATCAAGCAATCCAACTCAAACTGTCTTCTACCTTTGCTGTGTTCCTGTCACACATCACCTTATGTTTTTGTGTGTGTGACAGTGACAGGTGGTTGTCATAGGGAGTAAAAAGTCACATATGCAGTACAGTACAGTATTGTTGCCAAAAGATAGTATACTATATAGCAATACTCTTAATCCTGCCGACTTCAGACAGCCACCTCTCATAGCAGCACTGTCACGGCTATGATAAAGCCTGTCTGTCCTATGTTAATAACTTTGACATTCTCATATCCCCCAAACCTCGTACACTCTCCTCCTGTGTGTGTGTGTAAATCTGTGTGCCGGTGTTTACTTGCCCCTTGATGCTGTTCCCTGCTGACTCACCACTCCCTCTCTTCTCTCTTCTTGCCTGATGTAGGAGGGGGTCCATGGGCGGGGGTCCGTGGTTCATCGTGGTTCTCTGACTGGGATGAGGAGCTGTGAAGTCTAGGCTTTGAACTGTTATCTCTTTGGCTCAGTGAGGTCGCTCCCATCTGGACAGCACTAGGAGAATTCAGCTGCCTATTTGTTTTGGTATTTGGAGCGAGGAGGACGTGTGAACATATGCAGTTAGAGAGGAGGCTAATGTGAATGCTGGCAACTGCCCTGGGATGTGTACTGCGGAGTGATGTCACACAATGTTTATACAAAATCTGTCTAGTTTGTCTGAAATCATCCATGGAGATAATGTTGTTTTGCCTGAAATGCTTCACAAAATGGCATAAAGCTTGGGAAATCTCAATGGAGTCAAGCAGGAGAAACAGTATTTTGCATTAAAATACCGGAATGGAATTTATTTATTTATTTATGCAATATTTAACTGGATATGTCAATTGAAAACACCTTCTCAAGTGCAATGACGACCTGGCAGAGGCAGCATAAAACAGCACAAGCACAATACACTCACACATCATCATAATATGAAGCAGCGAATCGTAAAATGAGACAGTGAAACATGTGCAGATTAATGATATAAAAGAAAACCGATACACACGATAAATACTGACCCAAAAACTATTCCTCCAGTTTTAAATATATTGAATGATAAGCTGATAGTAATGATTTTGTCAGGCCTACAGAGGTAAAAAACAAACTACGTTTTTAAAGGTCTGTTGCAGGTGATTCCAGTCGCTTGCTGCAGAGACCTGAAATGAGGAATGGCTGAAAGCTGTGTGGGCTTTTAACAACGACCAGGTTAATGTAGCTGTTGGAGCGGAGTGTGCAGCTGTGGATGTTTAGTAGTGAGCTGAGGTAGAACGGGGTTTCACCAGTTCAAGACTTGTAAATGAACAATAACCAGTGTGTTTGTCTGGTGCCTGCAGGGGTGGAGACAGGGCATTTCACCAAATGAAAGATAGATAACTTATACAGAAGTTTATACTAATAACACTCCAGGAAAACCACATTACAGTGACATTTTTGCTTTGACTTGTTTAAACATAACCTGGCCAAAAAAATAGTCACCACCAAAAAAAAGGTCACACACTCTAATATTTGGTTGTACCGCCTTTAGCTTTGATTACGGCACACATTCACTGTAGCATTTTTCGATAAGCTTCTGCAATGTCACAAGATTTATTTCCATCCAGGGTTGCATTAATTTTTCACCAAGATCTTGCACTGATGATGGTCGAGTCTGACCGCTGCACAAAGCCTTCTCCAGCACATCCCGAAGTTTCTCAATGAGGTTAAGGTCTGGACTTTGTGGTGGACAATCCATGTGTGAAAATGATGTCTCATGCTCCCTGAATCACTCTTTCACAATCTGAGCCCGATGAATCCTGGTTTTGTCATCTGAATATGCCCGTACCATCAGGGAAGAGGAAAATCCATTGATGGAATAACTTGGTCATTCAGTATATTCAGGTAGTCAGCTGACCTCATTCTTTGAGCACAGACTGTTGCTGAACCTCGACCTGACCAACTGCAGGGGGCTCGGACCTATTTGCTTAGTTAAATGCAGGTGGCGACTTTTTTTTGTCCAGGCAGTGTATATTTAAAGCTATAAATGCTATACTATATATAGAATTTGATTATTACAATTAAAGCTCTAATAGGCAATGCTGGTTTAGTCACTGTTTGTTCTCTTTGCGCCAACTGTAGATCAGTAGAGAGCTGGAAAGTGGAGCCTTTATTGATGCATTGTTATTCAAATCTAAATATTAAGCGTTGTATAGACAGAGTTGACTCAGTTCTCAGTAAAATCCACAGTAATATTCACAATTTCATTTGAACAAACCTTACATTTACACCACAACTTCAAACAGACCCAGCCCCATCAGCCTTGAACAGATCACAGGAAGACATTTGTTTTATTTCTGCTCTTACGTAATCTGATGCCCTATTTAAAAGACACTTCCTAACAATTCATTTTAAACTATAATGTGTAATCCTAGAAGTCCGGTTCTCTGTGTGTGAGTGAATGCGGTTCTCTCTGTAGTGGTTGTCTATAGGCCTCAGTGGGATTTAGTGGAAGCACATAGGAGCGCCGTATTGATGCTCCCAAAGCTTCTTAGTTGTGCGGTGTCTTTGATTTACTGCTGTGAGAGCCGTTGACAGAGAGTAATCCCTGTGGTAATCTGCAATGAGCTGTTTGTCACTGGTCTGGTGCCAGGTTCAGGAGAGGGACAGATGTCGTCAGGAGCGATATGTTTTGGGCGTGTCTTTACGTCCTTGACCTATTGATATATGCTGACTTTGTATATCTGGTTGTATGCATTCTCTTGTATCTTAATTAGAGCTGGTCGCTATGACAATAAAAATCCATTGGTTATATAAGACTGTCACAATAATTATCGACGGGAACAATATTTTTGAGGGTCAATTAGTTTCAATGTTCTCGTTTATCGTCTATAATTACTTAATATATCACACTTTTAAATGTGATATTGTGACAGGCCAATGGTTAAGTGATTTTTGTGATGATATGCTATTGGGATGCTTTTCTGTTTGCTCAACTTTTCACCACCCATGCTTTCTGTTGATAAACCTTCGTCATTCCATGAGTGATGGCAGATATAACCAATTACAGTGAAGTGTGAACTCTAAGACAACGTTTAAGTTACCTTATTGAGTTACAGGCATTATAATAATAGTAAGTACACATAAATCCTGATAAAATCGAAATTGTGATCTTGTTAACTTGTCAGCTTTTGGTGCAGTGCTGGAGAAGTGTACTGATTTACCTTTTTGTACTACAGAAATTGCTAAATCAATATACTTCAATAAAATCAATCAGGAAAACATAACTTCATGTACACATAGGCCTGTCATATGCTATACCGACTTAGCTTTCAGTACATGACAGATGGAAAAATTATTTTTGGGGGTCAATTTATTGTGGCTATGTTTTCTTTGTGCTAGTGAGAAATATTTGTAAATGTTTTTGCAATATGATAAGATTTGAGCTGTGGAAGGTTGAATTTTTACCTTCTCCCTTTTACCTACTTCTTATTGCAGTTACTATTTTTAACAATATTGTACATTAAGAATACATTTTAGGGCAGGGGTGGGCAAACTTTTTGACACACGGGGCACAATGGGTCGGGGGCCGGGCCAGGATATATATATATATTAGATTACAGATTTGTAACATGTAGCAAAGCATGAATATGCAAGTCTCATTGTACAAAGTGTTATCCAAATGCATTAATTAAATTAAAAATTAATTTATAAAATTTCAGTTAAATAAACACCACAGAAAAACTTTGAACAAGGTGTACCCTTACCTATTTTAATATAATTTGGTCTCATTCTGCAGGCCGGATTAATAAACTAAAAGGGCCGTGTGGGGCCCCCAGGCCATAGTTTTCCCATGTCTGTTTTGTGAGGATAATTCTGCTTTATGGTTTGATTTCAATATTATCGTTAATCGTCTATATATACTTCAACAATATATTGCAGTTCAGATTTTCTTTATCGTGACAGTTCTATGTACACATTCTGCATAGGTTGTTACATTAATCTGTTTGGTGATATATTTACTACAATATTTTATTTGAGATTTGAGAACTATTCTTCTCTTTCGCCCAAAGCAGACTGAGTAGCGCCGACTCCAGTTTAGCAGATGGTCATCGGTTATTAGCCTGTGTTTGGAAGGCATCTCTGTACCTCAATTCTCCACAGCTGGTTTCACGATTTCAAGTGCGCACACTGGATTTTGAACTGCATTTGATACAAGTAAAAAAAGTACGTAACATTTTGTCCACATAAACATCCTAAGATGCCATGACTTGACTTTTGCCCATTGAAAGGTACACACACGTTTAGCAGGGTTTTGCCTATCACCACGTTTCACTCTCAGAAGTGATTGAAGTGCAATACTCGTGTGGTAGCTGCCAGTTTTTTTAATTAAGCGGAGGTACCAAGGAGACTAATATCAAGCTCTCGCCTCTCTCGCTACGGCAACGGTCTGCGAGGGTTAACCCTGTAGACCCCGTATTCCACAGTCAATTGTCAGACACTTCAGACCTGACCTTTACCACTGGCAATTAACCAGCGTTTTCAGTATGTGCATATATTAAAAACACAGCAGCACAAATGCATTCTGAGTTTTTGATTGCATGGAAAATATATGAAAATTATTGTGGCATATTTAAAAGTGGAGTTGGTTCTCAGACTGTAGTGCACATACCAAAATAGTTCAAGTTAATTAGTTTATAAATGTTTTTTGGATTATTCAAATTTTTGTTATACCACAGTTTTTTAGGGAAGTAAATTCAACTGTAGTTTGCATTCACACATACGCTAGGGCTGAAAGATTTTTCAAAAATATTCAAATGAGATTATATTTGTGTTTTTTTTTTTAAATAATAGGATTCTGTTCAAAGTTCACCCAGAAGAATTGACAAAAAGATTGAATAATGAACTGACAAACTAATGCAAAATCACATTTCAGAACATGTTTGCACGGATCTAAACTACAAGGACAGCAGTTTTTATGAAGAATAAGACAGAATATTTCATCTTTTGGAGGAAATTATGATCCATCAGAAATTGCAGGCTTTGCAGTTTGCTAATTATGTCCATTCAATTTCATTATGATTTCAATTTTGATTAATCTTTCAGTCCTAACACACTGTACACCTTTTAAACTGGGACTCAACTTTGTTTGGGGCGACAGTAGCTCAGTAGGTTGAGTGTTTGTCCACTGATCCGAAGGTTGGCGGTTCAAATCCCGCTCTCTACATGAACATCATTGGTTGAGTGGTTGGATCCACTGACTCGAAGGTTGGCGGTGCAATTCCAGCCCTCACAGATGAATGCTGTCGTTGTGTCCTTGGGCAAGACACTTAACCCACCTCGCCCCCAGTGTCTGCGTACAACTGGTGTATGAATGTGTGTGTGGATGGGTGACTGGTTCCTTGTTGTAAAGCGCTTTGAGTGCCTTGAAGGTGGAAAAGCGCTATATAAAGATGTGACCATTTTTACCATTTGGGACTGAACCCCAAACTAACCCTGGACCAAACCATGACTAAACCAGTACAAATCTACATGATCACACTGGTACTTGAACATAGTCTAGATTCCTTCCTGGTTTAGCCACGGGTTAGATTAATTTATTTTGATTTATTAACGCTCCTTCTAGTCCATTAATGATAGTACAGGGAGAGCCTAAAACATTTTCAGCTGGCACTTGGTGAAAAGGTTTTAAAATTGAGAGCTGATGTATGTGATTTGAAGCCTGCTGCTGGCGTTAAAGCTAAAAAGTCTGCTAATAACTTACTACTCCACTGTAGAACAACTTCCATCATTATGGCCCACATAAATCAGACCAAAGTGCTTCTTTTACTACCTCTTGGTCTGCTCTGGCATGTGGGCAGGTATTTATGACATAGTGGGGACTAAAAGCTGTATAATGTACACTCATAGGGGGACAGAAATCAGGTCCCCATGATGCAAATCCTTTATTAGGTCAACTACAAGATATGGGGTAAAATAAATTTAAGTTAGGTTAAGGTTAGCCAAGTTGTAACTATAGTTAACGATATTAGGAAATGAATGTAAGTCAATGTAAGGTCCCCAAGAAGCATGGAAACTCAACCTGTGTGTATATTTGTGTGCGTGTGTGCGTGTGAGTATATGAGGTGTGGTGTAGGGCCCATTATGAAATGAGTGGACTGTAAATTCGGCAGGGAGAAGTGCCACTCGGCGGGTATAAATAGCAGCGAGCACAAGATGTAAACAGTGCTTGAAAATAGACACTTATGAGTTGTTTTGAATTAGAATAAGCCTTAAATTGAACAGCAGTAACATGTGCATTTCTGGTGGTGTATTCAGCATTAGTATAATTATTATATATAGGTTGGATTCATGTGACATCACAACATTCAAGGATCCCTATAGTTTAAAATTGAGCTGAATGAGTCACAATTCTGTGGTGGAATTTGACTTTTAATTGTCAGATTGCAGATTTTTTTGACCTGCTTTATGGTTAATAAATGGTCCCATAGAGTTACATTGGCCCTTGCCCCCCATCTAAGATTATGACACCATCAAATTGTAGAACATGAACACAACCTATTGCTCTGTCTCCCAAAATGGGCACTATCTGCTCTCTGGTGTTGTTAAAAGGACATTTTGGTAAGCAATAGAGAGTTGGAGGATGAACAAATACATAAATCATGGCTGTGAAATTAGCATTTATTATAATTATTTTAATACAGTTTAATTTATCAAAGAGATGAATGCAATTAAAAGATGGAATTTATAACTTTATGACTTATAACAGATGCAAACCAAATACTAAAGTGTTGCCTAACCAAACTATGGAAGTACAAATACTGCAATGTAAGTCAGTTCACTGGCTTTTGTTTTCCTTGCTTTTTTTTACTCCACCAAGCTTATTTTGACACAAACAGACCAGAAGTTTTTCTGATTGGTTAATCTCTTTTCAGTCACTAGGACTGAGCGATGCAGCACTAAAAACTGAGACATCAAAGTAATGATGTGAATCTGCTGGCATATCATCCACCTGTTTCTCAGACTATATAATTTCTTTGTACTGGATAAATACCAGATAAAGCATCTGGTCTTGGCTGGCCAGGCTAGGTTTAGTCCTGGTGTAGTCCTAATTTAGTCTGGTTTTAGACCCAGTTCAGTCCTGTTTTATACACGGGTTAGTGCTGTTTTAGACCCGGTTCAGTCCTATTTTAGACCTGGTTCAGTCCTGTTTTAGACCTGGTTTAGTCCTATTTTAGACCCAGTTCAGTCCTATTTTAGACCTGGTTCAGTCCTATTTTAGACCTGGTTTAGTCCTGTTTTAGACCCGGTTCAGTCCTGTTTTAGACCTGGTTCAGTCCTGTTTTAGACCCGGTTGATTCCTGTTTTAGACCCAGTTTAGCCCTGTTTTAGAGCTGGCTACGCACACAGTGTCACACAGCGATTGGATAATAGCTCTGTTTATTGCTCATCTGTGGGCTCTTCTTCTCTCTCCCACACTCTCCCTGAGCCTGCAGCTCTGTCCATCCCTACTCGACAAATATTTGAACTCTCTCTTACTGAATAATGTATGTACCCACTGTGATTGATATTGTACATTTGTAGTTCCCACCAGCCTAATGTCATCGCGGGGGTTACGATGGAAGAATGCGTGGCCCGCGTGTGGTCGCAGTCGTGGCAGAAGACAAAAGAAAAACAGAGCGATTACAAATGAGGAGGGAGAAAGAGCAGGAGGCAAAGCAGGTGAATAATGTATAATGTTTGATCCACACAGAGCTTCACAGGCGCTGGATCCCATTCACAGTCTAATAGTGCAATATAAAGCACAACAAACAGAATGTCTGGCATGATTGAACAATTCAATATAACTTTGAATTTAATTACTGTAATAGATCTATTGTATTACGACCGTCGTGGGAAAGGGGTTGTCAAAAGTATCGAAAATCAGATACTAATCGATACTAAAACTAGTATCGAAAGCATCCGTACTAAAAAAATCACATTCAAGGGACACAAATGAACCTTTCCTGAATAGCCTTAGAATGGTCTTGAGCTGTACAAGTACAAGAGCGCATAGACTAGTATATACCCATGAACTACTATGGAACCTACCTGGACCACTGAGAGATTACCAGATATAAGATAATATAAAAGAAAGTACTACCATTAAGTGCTGAAAATGGCATTCTATCATTAAAGTATATAGTAAAGTATAAGTAAGTAAGAATAAGCATTGAGTATCGGGTCTTACATTGGAATAGCTACTTAGAATAGTTGTCTGTGTAAACCCTCAGTCGTCCAGGTTTGATCCATAGCAGAAGATGAAGTTTAAATCTGTCAACTGGACAAATCGTTGTAAGAGTGAAGACGTTTCGCTGCTCATCCAAGCCAATTCTTTAGTTCTGGTCGGATTGCTGGTGGCCACTGCTATCTATCTGAAGGGAGGAGCTAACTACACTGGAACTGTAACTCTATGTCTCCAGTTTTCAGTGTAAACTAGCCTATCTCTGGTTGTCCAAGTTGCTAGTGAAAACTAAGAACGGGGGGGACTGTTTAAAAAAAAAAAAAAAAAGAAAAACGACGTTTCGTCTTTAAGTGATCACTTATTAGCAAAACAAAGAGTGCTATTGTTCTTTTTTTTTTTTCAGTTTTCAGTCTTGAAGACAGGTGGGTCTAGCCTGTAAACATTTTTTTTCCTTTTTTTCAGCCCTAACCGACACCTGCTATTGTTTCTCATTGTTCTGGGGTCTGAGGATGGAGCATTAGATGAGGGAGAGATTATGTCTCAGGCCCCCATTTCTATTTAAGGAAGGATTCTCTTTCCTAACAAAAAATGCTTCTTTAACTCCCCTCTCAAACCATTTCTTTTCTCTGGCTAAGATCTGAACTTCACTATCTTCTAAGGAGTATTTAGTGGCTTTGAGATGGAGATGTACAGCAGACTGGGGTCCAGAGGAGCTCTCACGGTGGTGTTGGTACATCCTCTCATGCTGTTTCGTTTCTCCAATGTAACGCTCACTACACTCTTCACTACACTGAATGGAGTAGACCACATTACTTTGTTTATGGCTTGGGGTTTTGTCCTTAGGGTGGACCAGCAACTTAGAATAGTTATTAATTCTTCATTCTGTTAAATCTTGGAATGTGATGCAGTAACGTCGTAAGCAGCCCATAGTTTAAGAACTAACACAAAGTTTACCGTACTGGAACATTATACTGCTATTGCTATACTGTTATATTTCATTTCACTTTATTAGCCCCTACCTTACATCTGAAATTTTGTTACACTATAGCGGTGTACACCATTGTCAGTTGCCTGTTAGTTCCAGGATTGACACAATGCAATGTTAAGTCTTTGCTCTCAAATTCATTCACAGTAGCAATTTATTTTCATCAATTAATTTGATATATGCTTGTTTGAGCGTAGGGGGTTATTCAAAGGCAAATTATAATTGGTCAAATAGATTCACTCACTCTCTGCTGACTGCTTATTATATTTGTGTGCAAAGCAAAGCCATTTTCCTTTCAGCCCAAACGAATTGTAGCGTGCACTTAATCTTATTCCACATATTCACATATTTTTTGCTTTTGCAGCAGTTCAAGGGCAGTCCATGTGTCCACTCTCCATCATCTGTCTGTGTGCGGAGGATCAGACTGAAGATCAGGCTGACAAAGGCTCTAGATGGATGGACTCGTGTTGGTAGCTCATTTAGGCTGCAAATGTATTATCGCACATTGAGTAGCCAGTGCATTTTGCTGTTGTGATAAAGATACAGTCCTTCATAACAGATAATGACATAAAAAAAAAATATTTAGAGGGAAAAAAGGATTTATAAGAAAGTAAATATTTGTGATCATTTATGTTTTCAGCCTTGTGTGTCATTTTTGGATGTTCACACAACTGAATATGTTGCTTTCATGACAGAATGATGTTATCATTTCAGATGAAGGGTTAGGGCTAAGCCTAGATGCAGCTCTGTGCGTAGTGCAAAATAAAAATATCTGTTCGGTTTAGGTTCACAAACTTGTCACAATTATCATACAGCTTGGCCTGTCACGATAATGACTATATTGACTTGTTCAGTTTCGTTCAATGCATTTTTGGGGTCAGTATTTATCTTTGGGGGGTTTTCTTTGCACTACTGGGAAATTTTTGGTTATTTTTTGTCTGTGGGCAAAGATTTAAGATGTAAAAGGTTGAATTAATAACTTCTATGACTCATTACAGATGCAAACTAAGAACTAAACTGGTTTCCAACTCATAATTTTTTAACAATTTTGTAAATTTAGAATAGTTTTGTTTTTTTTAAATCTTCTCCTGGGTTATTGTGTCAGTGGCGTAAATGAGTTTCAGTATTATCATTTATCGTCTATATTTACTTCAGCGATATATCACAGTTAAAAATGTGTTCTCGTGACAGGCCTGTGTTTGGCTTTAAGCTGACAACAATCAGGCTTGATGAGTTATACTACTGCATTTGGAAGCTATTGTGCAAAAATAGTTCACTTTAGTTCACTCAAGTTCAAGATACTGAACGTGACCCCAGTTCTAGTTTCATGTGGAAGTACTTAATTACAAAGATGTGTCTCTACACCAGGTCAAAATATGTGGACTCGAAAAAGACACATTCATTCTACCCCAGAATTCACCTCAAATTAAATATGAAACTATAGGAATCCTAGCGTGTAATGATGTGAACTCAACCTATGGAGATAACATTTATTCTTTACTTTGACACTTTTAATATATATTTAGGTTTTAACTAGCAGATTACACCATTTTTCTTATGATGTGGAAAACTGTGTTATGTTGAAACTACATTGCATTTATCTCTCCCAAAACATAGTGAGTGTACTTGAAATACTTCTTGTCCGTAGATAAAAACAGAATGCCTCCTCCTCCTCCTCCTCCTCCTCCTCCTCCTCCTCCTCCACGCTCCTCTTCACAGCGAACAGGACTGCAGACCTCTGGTGGTCACTCCCTTAAATACACTTCCACCCAGACTCTGATTGTAGTTTACCTCCTTCACTCGCGGTAAAAGCCCGGGGATCTCTTTCACATGTGACAGATATATTGCGGCCTGCCACTAGACTGTCAGGGCTCTGCGAGTGAGGGGGCGGACGTGGCCAATGCACTGGGAGCACAAGTTTAGTGATAGGCAATGATACGGCAATTTGATAGACTTTAAATGTAATCAGATTCAAATGCTCTGTGGTGTTGGTAATAGGATATTTTAGTGAGGAATCGAGAGTTGGGGATGAACAAATGCATAAAACATGGCTGTGAAATTAGCATTTACCATAATTATTTTAATACAGTACTTTCATTTATCAAAGAGAGGAATGCAATTAAGGCAAACATTATTGTACATTTAGAAGAGTTTTTGTGGTTAAAATCTGCTCTTGGGTTATTGTGTCAGTAGCATAAATTTGTTTCACTATGTTTGTGCCTAGTATCGGGACCAGTCTTTTATATCTCGTTCACCTTTTGTGCAATACTTGAACTGCAACTGATTAATTACAGGCTCATTTTAGCATGATTCAGGTAGATTGCGAAAGTATGATCTGAGTGTTGTTACTGTATCTGGGAGAATCAAAACGATGAGTGTAAGATACTCATTCTTGTCAATATTGCTCAGCCCTTTCTCCTGTATCTTATCTGGTACTGTATACAGCTGTCCAGAGCCTCAACTGTCATGTTGTAATCTTTCACAGGCGGGTAGAGTAGCCAAAAATTTAACTCTAGTGAGAGTAATGTTATTTTAGAATAATATTACTGAAATAGAAGTACAAAGTACCAGTGCAAGAAATGAAAAAATTTTGCTCAGTAACTGAAAGAGTAACTGTTGGGGTCGTAGACTGTATATATAAATGGACATAGCTAATGTGCTCGCCGGCACCTTCCAAATAAGAAGTGCTCATGGGCGCGCTTCCAACTCCATCAACTCTGGCTCCAATTCTCTTTACAGTGAAAAATGATCACCCCTCTCTCTGTAACTGCTGCAGTGAGCCTCGTTATTTTGGACTTAAAATGTTTGTATTAACCCGCTCTACATGAACCTGGTGTTTTTATTTCGCTATTGTGTCTGTAAATCAAGATATGAAAATTAGGCGCCTTTTTTCCCTGAGGTTGCTCCCGCTACCATTAGCAACAGGTTTGATTGACAGCGTTGCTAAGCGCTCGCTCTCTACTTAACCAACGGTGCGGGCGGGAGTGGGCGTTACGCCAACAGCCTCGATCTGAATTGGCTCCAGTCAAATGAGGCTCCAAATTCACCCCATTTGACTGGAGCCGAGCGCTACGGGAGACATCACTCTCACCTACTCCACTTATCTATACAGACTATGGTAACATCTGAGCTATCATTTTTTTTTAAGTTAAGGTAATGTGAAGGACAAACATTAAATAATTAAAATAATTAATCATTAAATCATGATTAAAATTATTTTATGATAATAATAACATCTGGTATTTTCAAGGGATAGACACAAAAATAAAAATAAAAGATAAAAAGAAGAAATGATATCTGAAGGAGCAGTGCAAGAAACACAAATGTTCAAATAATTTAATATTGTCCACATACAGCTTTTGTCAGAGTGGGAAGATTCACCAAAACTTTTACTCAAGTAACAGTACTGTTACTGCAACAAAAATATTACCCATGTAGGAGAAAAAGTCTGTACTCAGTTTCTTCAAAAAGTGACTCAAGTAAACGTAACTGAGTAAAGGTACTGTATCTCACCTCTGTAATCTCTTCCCCTCTACAGTCTATGAAGGCGTATTTCTGAAGTCTCATGCTTTACTTTGAATCTTACTGCTTAAACTTGATGTGTGTGATTTCGAGGATCTTTGGAGCAGATGATACATTTTGGTGGAGCATCTGTTGGTGTTAAATGGGTCTCTTTGAAATCTATAGCTGCTGTGATTTGGAACAGGACTGAAGACGATCCTCTGCCTCTCAATGTTTGTTTTCATTGTTTATTTATGAAGGAGGAAGCCTTATTAGTCATTCTGGGTGACACTGCAAATGTGTACACACCGAGTATGGGCTTTTGCCAAATAGCAGAGACGCACTGCTGGCTCTAGTCAATGCTAAACATGCACATCTTCACTATTTAATGAAAGACATATGTCAAATACACTTTATAGATCAAGGTCAATACTGGATTATCATTCCACTGTGAGGAGAGGGTTTTTGGTGATATTCAGACTGTAAAAAGGTCTGACTCTCATTAAGTATTGTAACCAATCTCCTCTCCACCCACCGGTGCATCTTTTGAATTCGTATGAGCTCGTTTTTCCAGTTCGGCTTCAGAAAAGACGGTGCACAGATGCATATTCACATCTTTTGTCTCATTAAGCGTTTCCTTCCTCAACCTGTTCATTGTTGAGCTGAGTTGTTCCCCCTGTTTTATTAAGAACCAAACAAGCATGGCAATATTTGAATGAATAGAACTGCTGATGTCTGTGTGACAGTCTACATAAGTTCAGATTACTTCAATTTACAATTTGATCTTATTGTATGTAGTAGGCCTGTCATGATAATTACTATATCATCCTATCATTCATTATATTTTAGATAAAACTATTATTTTTGGGTATCAGTATTTATTGTGGGTGCTTTTTCTTAGTACTAGTGCAGAACTTTTTACTATTTTTCTGTGCTAGGATAAGATTTGAGCTGTCGAGGATTTATTTTTTTAGGAATTACTTCTGTGCTTCATTATAGATTCAAAATGATCACTAAAGAGTTAGAGCAAACTCAAATTCACAGAGGGCCAAAATTAAGAACTGTAACTAAACTAAATATTTATTGAAAAATTTCAACAACATCTGCATGTTTTTCAGAAGGGGTGGATTAAGTTTGAGTGAGGCAACAGGTAGCAGATGCTAATGAGTGTCAATAGAAGAGATGTAGGCTGGCACCAACACATTTGCAAAGCATTTTGGAAATCATAGTATTAGAGGTGCATGGCTATACTGGCGCGGCAGCCGGCGGGCCAACTCTAATACATATTTGATATGATCTCGAGGGCCAAATATGGCCCATGGGCTGAGTCCGACATATCTGCATATCTGGTGGGAGTGCTACTTGGATGTATAGAGATTGTGCAAAATTGTCCTTTTGGTGCTCTTCAATGTGGGGACCACTGTCAAATACAAAAACAAAAAACGAAAAAAAACTGAGGCACCCAAAAAGTACAAAATAATTGAAAGCCTTTATTACCACATGGCAGATAAAGTTAATCAAACTTCACTTATATAAACTAGCTTCAGTATTATCGTTAATTGTTTATATTTTCTTCAATAACAATAACAATATATCATATTTCAAAATGTGCTATCATGACAAGCCTAGTATGCAGCCTGTGCTTCTCATTAAAGCTCATGCCTTACATGAAAGCTCTGAACCTCCAGAATTCACTCACTGAACTGCAGAGGCTGCACTAGCACTGATTAGGTAGTGACCATTCAGATCAGAGACAAGCATTTTAGGCTTAAACCAAATGAGACACTTGTGTAAGTCTGCTTTCTGATTTGATAAACATCTTGAGAACCAAAACCCCAAATTACATATAAGCTACTTGGCCATCGTGTCTAATGTTTTTGAAATTAAGAATAAATCAGCATTGCAATTGTTAAGTAAGAGCTGTATTTGATTTGTCAAATTTGTCTACCTCAAATTTAAAATCAAAATATAACATATGGTTCCTTTACAATAAGTAAAAAGATCGTAACCAACTCGGTCATATAATTTAGCCTGAAACATAAAAGTAGTATTTTGAAACCATGCAGTCAGAAACACATAATGCAAAAAATTACACTTACAAATGAAATAAAAAAGTCCAAACTATTCAAATCAATATAAACATTTCAAGTACTTTAAACCCAAAGCTGTGTGGTTTTGAAGTTACTGCCGCCCCCTCCTTATTTCTTTTGCACTGGATACTGTACATTTTATGATCCTATGAGTTTCCACCCTGCAGTCCCATTGCTGTCACTCTTGGACAGGTTTAATATGCTGCTTTTTATTAACTCTGTTTATGTGATATTGACTGCAGATCCATGTGAGTCTTCAGAGGCCCCTTTTCTGTTTATAAGATCCTTGTTTATGGAAAAGACAGTGTTACAGTCCCTTATGGAATCTGTCATAATGCACAAGTCTACAGCAGAAAAAGGCATTTAAAACTCTGCTTGTATAAAAGTAGTTTTCTCAGCTCTGTCTGTGCATTTGCTGAAAATTTTATGAAGTTAAACTGGTATTTACTCACCTTGGTGTTTCACAGTGATAAAATGGTCAATTGTTTAGAATATAAATGCACCTTTTTCCGACAGGACTTATTATTGAAATGCTTCTGGCAGGTTTCCTAGTCTTTTTGTGCAGAGTAATCATCTTTTCTAAATAGGGCCCTTCCTAAGCCGTGCTGTGCTGTTCATCAAATTTGGTCCTAATTGTCAATGATCAGCTTAGGTCTTTTTAATCGAGAGGTGTACAGCCAATCCTCTGTCAGTAAAAAAACTGTGGTTTGGAGCAAAAGTCAAACTTTGATGATTTTGTGTGTATAAATGACAATAATTAAAAAATATGTATAGTTTATATTCAGGAAATTAAATTTAGAAAGCATTTTTTTCCTTTTAATCTAAAATAATGATAGATAATGATAGATAAGAAAAAAAAAAAGAAAAAGTGTTACAATTTTGTCATATTGCCGAGTCCTATATCTGTGAGTGATTGATATTCTGAGTAGTACTCTTGAGTCCTGACCAAGAAGCTAACTTAGATCTGGATACAAGACTTTATACAGGTCCCAAATATGGATAAATTGAGGCTTTTTAAATGGACACATAGACCCTAACCCGAAGTCCCAAATCCCACTAGAATGCAGATAATTTTGCTTTACACCATCATCAAAGACGCACTTTTAACCAAATGCAATGCACCTAACCTAACATTGTTCACTGTTATTTTCTCAGTATAGTTTCGACCTAAGGAAAGAATATGCAGCGTTAATACTCCAGGCCCATCACTTGGAAGTTGAGTCTCTCTGTGAGGTTTCAGTGAGAGCAGATGCTATGATGCTGCTCTGATCTGAAACTGTTTGAGCTTCCTGTTGTCTATGTGAGCCGCTTCCTTTGCCTCCGGTGCTGCCATTAACCAAATGAGTTACTGTCTGAACATATATGCAGCAGCCCAGATAAAAGACACTTTGAAGTATTTTGAGGTTCCCCCGTTTGATTGGACTAGTTTAGGAAAATAACATGTAGGCTATTCTTTCATCAAGCTTTTGTTTCTGACGCACAAACTGATTTTGCGTGTCAGTTTTTAATGTTTGCTCAGACTTTGATCAAATAATCTCTCATCCGTGGCACTTAAAAATGCATGTGTTTTGCTGTAGCAGAAGTCGAGGCGGTTCACAGTTCATTGTTTTTATTTTGCACCCGGTTACGTCTTCTGCAGATGCGAATATTAGCTAGCAAAAATACCGTACGCGTACATTCATTCAAGAATTGTTGCTTTGCCTCAAGTGTTCCCCAATATGGCATTACACAGCTATGTTGCATTCACTGGCACACGTTTTTATTGACAAAAATAACTTAACCATGCATTTTTTATTGTGAGTGAGGTTGCCTCTCCACAGATCTGACCTGTAACTTGGCCTGGTTGCGTCACCTGCTTGCCTCCATAAACAGAGATAAGTCTAAGGCTATAACATAACATGGTGTACAGTACTACTATATCTTTGGTGCAAGAGACATGGGCACTTTGTGACTCTATTGACTGAGCATTACACTGGTCTTTGTCCTCTGCTGTAAAGAGAGTTAGTTTCATTCCCACTGCCTGAATTGCATGCTGTTGTATTTGTTTCCTTGAGCAAGACACCTTAAGTTGCTGTCAGATGGGCCATTAGTCCAAAGCAGTGCATTATTGTTTTTTGCGGAATAGAGGATGTTTCGACTTCAGCTTTATTTTAGATTTTTTTTACTTTTGAGAAAGCAGTCTATAGAACCTATTTATGTTGCATGCCCTTATTTGTATTTGTACTTATTCAGTGTTTTTATGTTGTACTTTTTCACCAAAGTGTTCACTGACAATATGGCTATGAAAGTCTCTGATTCTGATTCTATTGAGATTAAAGTCAGCACTGTGCACGGTGTGATACTCTGAGTTATCCTTATCATCCCAATCTCACCCTCCCATTGTTATAATCTATATTTCCCTTAGTAAAGTAAATGCAGATTCACTGTGCTTTCTCTGTGATGGTAAGTGTGTACTTTGTGTGAATAGCCCCGCTAAGTGCTCCCTCCTCCTCCAGCTGGATCCGCCTGTGCTTCTGAAAGTGATGAATAAGCTCTTAGATCAGCACCACATGTCATAGCAGCAGGCGGAGGGGGGGGCCTTGTGTAGAAAAATGTATTTAGTCATCGTAACCAGCAGAGGGCAGTAAATCAATGCAAAACTGACATCATAATCTCCTACAGCAATGTGTAATGAAAGGGTTAAATGCTTGGTTTATGTGCAAGTTTTAAATTAAGTTGCAAAATCATTTGTGGCTTGGAAATTTCTCGTCACAGTCCACAACATTTTCAATTAGAATTTCAGTCCTCACTTCTTATTTTTGTGATTTTTACAGAAAGAAAAGACACATTTTGCAGGAGAAAAGTGAAGGTCCCCAGTAATAGAAGAATGGTCGTCATTGTTACCTTGAGCTTTGTACAGTACAGTGCAGAGGCCATCATTGCTTTTTACTACAGTAGCTGCTCATCCAACCGTGATGAAGCTTTCAACCACTTACAAGGCTCTCCTCTCCACTACAGCACTCTGCTTTTGTACTGTGCTAACACCAGAGCCAAGTTTTAAGGATGGTTATGAAGAAAGAGAGGCACAGAAATACAAAAATATATATAAATATATTAAAAAACCAGCAACAAAAAAAAGGGTAAAAATATATTTATATGCACTATAAAAAATTCAGTCAGTGTGCAGTCCAGGGCAAAGAATTAAAATCGTGTAATTTCATGGGCCGCATCTTTATTCTGAAGAGAAAAATCTGTTGAAAGTAACTATTTATGCTTTACTAAACTGTATTGTCTCATTGTTTCAAACTCAGTAAAAAATCTTATGAAAAATTAGGACAGTTGCCATAGTGATATCTTTTCCAGAGCAGGAAGTAAATACCGACTAATTTGATAATATTTAAACACATCCATAACACCTACTACTACTACATCTACTACTGCACCTAATTCTACTACTATTACGTCTACTACTAGAACCATTATAACCCTGTTTTACATAGTACTGATCAGAAAGTCAAGGTTATTTTATGCTCTACTGGAAGTGAAAGTTTTAGATGCACTGGTCTGGAATAGAGTTACAATTACAATTTATTCCATGTCTTTATCTGGCATTTTCCAAAAACGTCAAAGCAATTATAAAACTAAACTCCTGCAAAGCTATCTCTGTTAACGTTCCCCTCCACCACAAGTTTTGTTCATCTTATCTTTCTTCTGCCTGTCTGGATGGAGATTTATAACCTGCTATAACTCCACTCCTGTCGGCTGCAGCTGTTAGTCCAGCCCTGGCTATCGAATCGCCCAAAGATTAACATCAGATTGAGTTTGTGTATGAAACAATATGGCCCCCTGTGCACGGGTTCTGTGGAAAAGCAGTAGGCGTGCTGAGCTGCATCGCGGTTATGAACCTCAGGAGGAGTGGCGTGTTGTTGTTTTTTTTCTCCAAAGGATTTCAGTCATGCAGCTGCACCCACAAAAAAACACCACTGCTCCTGACCTCTGTGACCAAGCCCTCCTCCCTACAAACAGACAAAAATGTACTTCTAATGTGATTTATCCAAGCGGAGGAGGGGGACATATTTTTAGACTTTCTCTTAAATCAAAGTGCTACAGATGGAGTTTGGAGTGTGGCAACAAGAGTTAGATCCATTAGAGGTGATCTGGGAGTGAGCAAGCTGCCCAGTGCGGAGAGCTGCCCTCATTTTGTCTGCCGTGCCAAGTCCTTGTTTCAGACCACCATTGATTGGCCTGATTTCACAAATGGATTAACAGGGCAAAGTCCAGGACGTGATGTGCGATTTCCTTTCGGGGTTATTTAAGGCAAATCTGGTTAACTCTGATGTGTAGTTTTTTTAATGGAGATATGACAAAAATGTAGACTAGTTTAATTTGTTGCTTTGTTATTCAAATTAAAGTTTGCATTAGCTTTGACACAAAATCAGTGTTCTCCAGTGCTACATTTACATCAAAGTTCTTGTCACTGAATTATTCCATAACCTGCAGTCCACTGTGTAACCCATAAAGATGTACAGTATATATTTTGTCATAACATTCAAAAACTCCATAATGATGTGGAATCAAGGATAATAGTAGTGACCAAAACTATGTGGGCCTGTGTTGTGCACAGAGCCAATGCATGTTAATTAGAGAAGTAGACATTGAGTTGTGACCCATGAAATCTTATTTTTATTTCTTTATTTCTTTATTTGACTGGGGAAATGCATGTTAATGAACAGACATGATTCAGCATGAATGTAAACATATCAGATTATATCCAAAGGCTAATTTCCGTCTGTTGTCCCAGGGCCTGGGGGTCAAGTTAAAAATTGCTCATTAGATTGACTGCATAGTTCCCATAGTTGCACATTTCATTCATTGCACATTCCACTCATTGCACATTACACTTATTGCACAGTTCCCATTAATGCACCATGCAAAATACTGCATCATTTTCATTTTTGGCCATACATGCAAATATGTCTCCATCTCCAAATCTCCAAATGCAACTTAATAAATAGCATAAAACGTCACATGATCTCTGGCCTATATAATCAAAAACTCCCCGAAATGTCCCAGGAAACCTATAAAACCACTCTGTTATCTAATCTTAGAAAACGCCTTACATAGCCTTACTGTGGTGGTTTTGCTTGTTGTTGACGTAGCTACTAAATGAACACTAGTGCTTGTGAATGCAGCTCTGTCAGGACATGTGAGTGCTACTTTTCCCTCCACACACAGTTTCTCTGTCTTGGGCTGGTGACTACGTAGATCAGATTTAAGTAGCAGACAGGTTAATGTTTCTGAAGGTGCAATTTGGCGTTCAGCGTGGCATTTTTTGTAATTTGCTGTGTCTGCAAATGAACAAAAATATGCAGGAGAACTTGAAGAGAGCTTAGGGCTACAACGGTAACAGTACTCCCACTCATTGCTTTAGAGAATTGGACTTAAATAATGAGAGAGATTAAAATTAAATAAGACGAAGAGTCCCGGGGTCAATTATGTCGTTGCATTGTTGAATACTACAAATACCTGCGTCTATTCAAATATCCCATATGCTCGATGCTATGTCGTCTCCTTTATTTACTCAGTTAGGTTGCTGTTTGCCGTCCTGCTGTCTCCAGATAGAATATTTGACAGTTCAGTGAGCATAATGAGGCCTTTATGTTTGACTTCTGCTACTAAATACCACTGGCGCTGCAATCAACAACACTCACAAAAGCCAGGCTTAAGTAAATATGGCTTGACCCAACTGCAAGTTCACAGATGTCTAAACAAACACTTTGCAACAGAGATGCATTCACTCACTGTAGAACCCAAAGCAACTTGAAAGTCATGTACTGGAAACTGTAATTATAATTTTGAAGTACGAAATAAAAGGAAATGTCAGTAAACAAAAAAATAATCATTTTGTAGACTCCTAAGACTGGCAATATGATGTGTCGTGAGTCAGTGGTTCTTGTGTAATGCAGCTCAAACACAGACAGTTTTCCTCACCCACCCACTCCACTCCCCCTATTACTCAGCCTTTATCAGACCCCGAGTGAGTGACAAGTGGATTCAACCAATCAGAACATCCGTGTATACTCTCAGAAGCAGCAGACTGTTTTAGTTTTCCCTTAAAGGACACATATGAAACAAATATTTGGTCATTTTAGCTTTAGTTGTATTCGACTTTCATTAATCCATTAATCCAGATACATCTATTTTGGGTTCTCAAAAATGTTTGTCTTTTGCCAGAATTGTTGCATCACAGGTAAAACAAAACAAAACAAACTCTTTCTGTGGTCAAATTGTGTATTCATGTAAGTGCTAAATACCCAAGTGCTACTTTCGTTTATTTTTTATTGTTCATTCCCATTACTGACCACAGAGTGAGCTCTAATGCCTAAATACCTCATTGGAAACTGAGGTGTAATTTATAAAGTTTTCCACGTGTAGACATTTTAAGTTAGAAAATGTGAAATACTACTCCCAAAATGACCAAAAGGGTATATTCCGTAAACAAATGTAAAGACACAACATGTGCATTAATTAGGATCCAGTCTCTAAAAAAATCACCCATACATATTTTATTTTCACATTTTGTGATTACACACTTGAATGAAGCACTAAGTTTACTCAATGTTCTTGAGTTGAGTTGAAATAACATGTTCTTTTTCACAGTGCTGGTATATCTCGTCCATCTCTGTCTCTTTGCATGTCTCGGTATGTCACTGTGACCCACTTGTACTGGTCATCTCAGCTTTAATCAGATGGACATGAAGCGAGGGCTGCCCCCCATCTCCTCACAGCCACTGGAGCTTAACAGGTCCAATCCAGCTCTGCACAAATAGAGAGCTTTGCAATTTTATTCTTATATCAGCCCCAATATTCTGGTCTGATAACCAATCCAGAGCAGGGTCCCTTCAGCTCATTCACATGTCTCCTTCTGTTTTATGAGCCCTCAGACTGTCAGCCTGAAGCCACGGTTCATTGGGAGCCTATAGTGCACTAGTCTGAGCCCAATAACACATTTTAAACAGCAATTGTCCAACAAAAAATAATATTACCAAAAACATATTAGTTTTATTACTTATGCTGTCTTCAGTCCATACATCCTTTAGCAGTGATAACAGCAATCTTGGTGTAATCCCTCAGTTGTTCAGGTATGATCCATAGTAAAAGAAACGTTCTGGTGAGATTACTGGTGGGCCAGAACTTGGATGAGCAGCAAAACATCTTCACTGCTACAAGTTTCTGTCCAGTTGACAGTTGGTAACGCATGAGCAGCAATTGGTGGTTTTCAGATTGTTGAATGTGATGATGTCATACTCCCAGACGAGGGCAGGAACCAGATTTCACTATTGATTACACTGTACTTTCCGATTAAATATCTAAAAGGTTAATTCACAAATGTTGAACTTTTATTAGTGACTAGACCTCAGAAACCCTATATTACAACATAAATCTGCATTTTAATCATAGTCATTCTTGCTGTCTCCGTCTGCATTAAATATAATTGGTTGTGATGTCATCTGAAAACCCAGACTTAACCTCAGTGAAAATGTGCTTGTACGGTATATATAAAATGAATCATAGGTTTATTAATTAAACCCTTTACAATATACAGCAAGTTGTAGTACAGTTAGGAGACTGATGGTAAACAAAATGTTACACACAAGTACAGAAAAGACCCCTATAATTAATATTAAACCCAAAAATATTGTTCATCTTTCATTCTGAATGCTAACTTGATATATAGTTAGTGTGAAAAGTGAAAAGAAATACAACGTATTACTTTCAATACTGATTTTATTTCTTTAGTCATAGGCATATTAAAATGTATATTAAAAAGCACAAACACTGCTTAATTTATTATTGTGAATTGAATTGTGAATCGTATTTTCTTTGGGTTATATTAGAGTATAGTTTTAGGAAAATATATTGTCAGCAGAAAGCAAAACCCCAAATTGTTCAGTATCGCCTATAGAATATGATTTTTTATTATTCTTTGTAGCTGTCTCTTGTGTTTATTACCTTGTTGATGGCAGTTCTTGTTCCTGCACTGAAGCCTAGTCTCTCCCTAGTCACTCCTCCTGCATGTGGATGTCACAGATTCATGGCAGCAGTACTGTGGTGTGTGTAACTTGTGCGTAACTTGTGTGTAGCTGTGGTTGATGAGATTAGATTTTGCTCTTGTATTGAGGCCATTCACACGGTCCTCAAACTGACACGCATCTCCACTCACGGCCAAGGAACTATTCTGACATTATTGGTATGATGATAAGTAGGGCAGAGCTGCAGTGTAGTTCTATGATACTCTATGGTAGTTCTATGATACTCTATGGTAGTTCTATGATGCTGTGTGTATGATAGTTCCTATATCAGGAGGACATACTTGATTGTGGGTGCTGCCACTCCTCATAATAAACATCCTTAAAAATAACATTGATTCGCTGGGAGCATCTTACTACTTACATAGTGCTGCAAAATGATAACCTTTAGGTCTGCAAGTAGAAATTATTTGAGTAGTCAACCATCAGTCCTTCACAGATTTTTTCAAACAATTATTTCAACAATATTTATTGAGATGGAAGAATTTTTATACAGAATATGTCAATCAAAATATATTATTCTGGTGCCAGTAATGTTGCTGTTTTTGTGATTAAACCTCTAGCACAGACAAACTACGGCCTGGGGGCCACATGCGGCCCTTTGGTCTTATTAATCTGGCCAGCTGAACGTGACCAAATTATATTAAAATAGGTAAATCTTGTTCAAAGTTTTTCTGCTGTGTTTATTTAACTGAAATTTTATGAATGAATTATTCCATTCAGTTCAATTGATTTAGAGAAGCAGATAAGCAAATTATTCAACAGAAAACAAAGCAAATGGATAACTATCCCAGAACATCCCTGTCCTTAGGCCCTCCTTCTTGGCAAGGAAAAAAATAAATAAATAAATAATGCTTTTGAAAAAGAATTTGTACAATGAGCCTTGCATATTCATGCGTTGCTACATGTTACAGGCCAAATCTCTTCTGTAATATATACATATATATATCCTGTCCCGGCCCCTCTGTCAAATTTTAGAACCCATTGTGGCCCGTGTGTCAAAAAGTTTGCCTACTCCTGCTCTAGCAAGTGTTGGAGAATGTGAATAGTCCAAATTGCTATTGATTCTAATTGATAACACAATATCACAAATAATCTGACTAGTTGTTCCAGTCCTATAACCAGAGGAAGACTTTAGTGCTGAGAACTGATATTAAATCATGATTGACTTTTAACATCTTGTCCATTGACATTTTTGCCCTGCATGTTATCTGCTCCAGCCCAGTGACCATTATCTGCACCTGTCACACTGCTCTATCTCACTCTCTCAATAGAAATTCTTCTGCTGACATTTTAATGCCTCTGTCTCATTCAAATGCGTTTAAACAATTAGTGTGCTCCCCAAACAGAAGAGGGCCATAAAACTTTGAGTTTATGGAGCCTATTGTAACCCCCTAAAACTGACTGCTGCTTTTATTCTACACTTCTGCCAGTCCACCGGTCTCTGGTCTTCTTTCTGTGGATCTGATTCATGAACATTTGATGAACAGTTACGATTAATTTGGGAATAACAGTGATGGTTTTCCTGAGGGCTCCGTGAGTATCACAATTTAATCAAAATCACAGTTGGAATGGTGATGGTGACAATTAGAAAATCACAAAGGCTGCTAATATAGGGCCTTGGAAAGTATGTTCTGATGTTTTTATGATTCTTCTTTTAGCTTATCAGTTAATTTTTTACCACCGAGTGCTTGTTTCCATGAAGATGCTATTGATTTTTCCTGAAATATTTTACATTATGGCATTAAAGTTTCAAGCTCCATGGAGACAAACTGGTGACACCAACTGGTCAAGTTACAGATCAGATGTGTGGAGAGGCGCGCATGCTCATGGTATGTGAATAACTTTGATTGGAATAAATGCAAGATAGATAAGTTAAAGGACCTGAACCTGATCTCAAACCAAGAGTAAGGAACATATTTTAGTTTGATCTTTTAGTTCGCCCACTTTAGAACTTAGTAGTTCTAAATTCTCTGAAAAAAATAAAAGAAAATTATTTGGAAACAAAAGAGTAGCGAATTATTTTCAACTGTAGTTTCTGTATTAGTTTGCCTATGTCAAATGAATGTATTGTTTTTCCTTTTTTAGCAGCTTTTACCATATAATGCATTTTGTCAAAAATTAATTAAAACCAGGCCCTTTCATGCCATCTACTGTGGAACATTCCAGGCAATGCTGCAACTTCTCCATGGAGATAAGCAGGTGGCAGACTTCCTACCAGATAAGTTGCATAGTGCACCGTTTACCTTTAGCCTTCACTGTGAACTTAGTTATCAGAAAAATCACAGTTGTTCATTTCTAGTTTTCACCAGCTTTGCCCTTTAAAGTGTAAATCAGCATGTTAACTGCTCTATAGGCCCTGTAGAAACAAATTAAACATATAAGTTAAAACTTTGCTCAAATGGACACATAGATGTACCCTGCTGTATCATCAGTTTTCTTCATGATTCTGCAGGCACCTTCTGATAGTGGGGTTTCCGCTAATAGCATCATCAAATCACATCCGCAGCCAACATTAAGCATCTCTATGGCCTCATTACATGCAAAGACCCTAGCTGACACATTCATTAAGCAAAAACAATGAGCTGTGTTCGTCTTTTATGCCTCCTTTGAGTAAGCATTAAACAGAAAGAGGCAAACATAGATCGTAACAGTGCTTTGGTCATGTTAGAAATGAGAATATGCAGGAATTAGCTGGTTTTCTCACTCCTCAACCAATTTCAATAAAAGGGGAAGTGATTGGGAGATGATAAATTATATGGGTGTGATGGCTGTGATTGGCTGATTGCAAGAGATATGTGAAAGGAGTTTGCAGACAGCTTTGGAAGTCAGTTGTGCAGCACTAGCTTTAGCCCTTACGTGCATCTATTTCTGTATTCTAAACACTCTAGTGGTTTGTTTGTTTAAGCCTATTTCCTGCACCTACTTTTACAAAACATTTCTAAATATTTAATGGAGTTTTGGAGTTTATTTTCCCAAAGCTGGATGTTTTTCCAACTCTTGTTTCGGATGGGCGATGGCACAAAACTGCTGCGCAAGTGTTTAGCATATTTGAATACTTGTCTAGCTGCTTGTGTTTACGTCTACATAATGTCTTTCAAATTATTCATAACCAAATAAGTGCGTGTTTGTTTGGTTGGATGCTGACAAGCTGTGAGGTTAGAAGTACAGGTAAATTCATCTGTCCACATTCTCTTTGATAACTTCAGAAGGAGCTACTGTACTTAGTGCTGATGCAGGGAGTTTAAGGGAGATGAAAGTCAGGGTTGTTCAGTGTAGGGGGCAGGGCCAATATGCTAGCTAGAGCGCTTCTTGAGGATCGGTGTTTTGACTCGATAGGCTAACTTTGGAATTCGTGATCGTGGGTGCTACCAAGGCTCACAAAAGAGCAAGAGCAGTGGAGCAGGGATAGGACGACCTCTCCCCTCTCCTGACCCTCTGTGAAATCACTCAGCACAGCAGCCATTGTGCTCGAGGAACACTAGCTTCAGCCTGTTTGCATGCAGAGCTTATATTTTCGACCCACTCATGTACAGATGTGGGCTGAGCGGTCAAAAGAATAGGGAATATTCTTATTGATGTATTCCCTTAGTCCTCCAGAAATATTTAATAGTAACTTAACAAAAGCTTAATCTAGACCAGGGCTGTCCATACTACGGCCCAGGGGCCAAATGCGGGCCTCAGACCAATTTTTGTTGGCCCTCACACGCCTCCTAAACTGGCCCAATTGATCAGGAAGTATTTTTTAGTACAAACTGAAGCAATTCTACCACTATAACCTGAATAACATCACATTGCATTGTGACACAGACCTACAAGGTTGGCTAATTCATCATGGCTACATACATTTTAGGTCTTGCCCTCACACTATTTATTAGATATGAATACGTTCTCTTGTACAAAACCTGGATGCAGATTATGGATTTCTAGTGTGACAGTGATCCCCAGACTGTGCAGAGTATGGGCTGTTCAGTGGATTCTGCTTTACTCTACTTCCTGCAGCCGCGGGGACTGTAACTTTGACTTCCTCATTGATTGGTCTATTTTGTTAGTCTCTGCAAAAGTAGCTAAGTTTCCCTTGATCTTTTGCTAATTAACTCTCTTGCTACCTTGTGTAAACAAATTTAAGTCTGTTAGCGATGTGCTGAGTTTTTTGGTCCTGTATAAACGGATTTGAGTTAATTTAAAATGCTAAACTAAAATACTCATTATTATCAAGTTGGCCTTCAGATGTTGTTTTTTTTTTTTTTAGTTAGCTGTGTTAGCTGTTGAGACGCTCTCATTATTCACCATTCTGTTATTTAGTGAGTGCCTATCTTGTGGATGTCAACTCAGGCAGTCCAGAATCAGTTACTGCCTTTCAGCGCCGCCTGACAAACAACTAATTACCCCCGTCTATTCCCCCTCCCGCCTCAAACACTCATCCAGAGCCCAACCACTGCTGCCTCCATAAAGACAAGCTGCTAATTGTAGTCTTTCTGCTTGTTGTAGCCTATCCATTTGCTAACACATGCCCTTTATAAGACACATGCATTGCAAAAAGACACTACTATTACTTTTACTTCTATAGTGGATATTGCAATACAAATATACGCAACTACTTCTAAAGGTCTTGTCTTTCAGAAAATGTTCCACAGCATAACATTTAACTTAAACAACTTTTTAACTTAAACGCATTCGATCAACTACAGGTGTTTTTATTGCTCAAAAATTGTGATCAGCCTAGAAATTTGCCTCGTCACCAGCTTGATAGATAAATTGAATGCAAGCTGTACAATATTCCAAGCAAAGCAATAACATGTTGGTATGTTTATTTCGAACGTGTCTTTAACATATAATGCAAATCAACAGTCAAGGAGAAAAGCTACAAAGAGAAAAATTAAATAAAAATAGAAACAGGAAAGTACAAACTTAACCTCTAAGCGTGAACACTTATATTTGCCACAAGTGGAAGTGTGAAGTGGAAGTGTGAAGTGGAAGTGTGACCTTACAAGCTCCAGCCCCTCTTTGTACGTAATTAATTATAATAATAATAATGATAATAATAATAATGGAAAACACTATCTTCTTTTGTTGAGTCATTACAAACAATTATTGTACATAATCACATATACTGTAACCTATTTCTTACAGATTAAGTATAATCCAAAAATAACATATACAAGAATTATTAAGATTTCCCCCCTTTTTCCTTTTTAAATACATTACAGTACTGCTCATCTCGAGTGCAATTATTGCCCTTCGTCTAACCCATAATGGTTAAATAGTGCTTTAAAATAAGACAATCCTTTAATACTATCTTTTAACTGTTCTACAGTTTAACTCTGCATACCAGTGCACAGAAACTTTTTCTTGTTGTTCGTGTTCTGGGTTGATTGAATTTGAAGTTGCCTGTCAGACTTGAAAAAGTGCTTTTATATGATCAATGTATCCTACTTAGCTGCAGCATTTTTTTTTTGTTTTGTTTTAATATTGATGAAGTTTAAAGAAGTCTTGTTTTACCAGATTTCATTAGATAGATAGAAATGTTTCTTGACAGTTTATTTTAAACATGGTAAATATGAGATTTCAAATTTAGTTTATTATCAATTTGTTACACCTAAAAAACAATTAATTTACAGCATCAATGCCCATGTTAGTAACTGCTTTATAACCAAACCTCATTAATTTAGTCTTCTTTCAGTTTAATGATAGTTTGTCAGCATCAAGCAATAGTTTTTATTTTTGACATTTCCATTTTTACATGATTGAGTACCTGTATCAGGTTTGCTCCTGAAGTAAAAACAAAATGAGCTTTAATGAATTTGAGACTTTACACCGGTCATTAATATATAAAATAAATAATTTGGGACCCAGTACTAACCCCTGGGGTCCTTGCATGTCCAGAGACTCCTGTCTTTAGTACATATTAGTAATATATTATCTATTAATGTGGCACAGTTTGTTGTTACTCTACTAGGTTTGCTGATTTGAGGAAAGAGATTCATACCGATCATTGTGTTTATAAAATCCTGTGTTGATTTATTATTATTCAAATTAAATAAATCAATGTTAAAGTCTCCACATATGAACACCTTTTTATGTACAACAATTGAAAATGCCATCATCTGTCCATTCAGTGAACAGTTAAATGCTACAAATACAACTAATCGTTACATTTTATCTTATTTCCTTTTTTATTTCAATAGTTATGCATTCTAACCATAGACTGTATATAAATGGATGTAGCAAAATGAAGTTATGAACATTAATAACAGATGAATCAGGCGCCTTCTTTCCCCGAGATCGCTCCCACCAATGTTAGCAACAGGTTTGACTGACAGGGTTGCTAAGCGCCACCTCCGTGCTGGGGTGTTACCTTCATCAGCCTTGCTCTGGATTGGCTCTTTGGTTGCTATGATACTTGCGGTCAGAATATCAAATATGGACCTTGACGGCAAATTCACCCCTATAACTTCTAGCCTCGATGACCTTCATTTGGCTGGAGCCGAACACTATGGGTGACGTCACACTCCCTTACTCCACGTCTTTATTCAGTCTATGATTGCAGCACATTATCAATAACAGTAGTCTTGGTCTCCAACATCTCACATTGGATACTGTTGTCTACAAAAATAGCTACACCGCCTCCAGCTTTATTTTGACGAGGAATATATTTGAGTTCATAGCCATCCAAACAGAAGTCCGCTTCTCTATTGAAATTAATCTAGGTCTCTGAGATGGAAATGACATTGAATGGTTCATAAAAGCGATATTCTCTCTCTTTTTTTTTTTTTTTTTACAGTTGGCATAAAGACTCCTACTTTTGAAATGCATAATTGGCATCTTGTCCTTGGAAGTGACATTTTATTGTATTGGTCCTCCATATAATAATAGCAATGAGTTTGAAACTGAATGATAAAAGTTATTGTCTGGATCCAAGTCTTGGTCAAAACCTGTACATTGTGCTTAGTATTTTTAAATGTTTGTAATTCCACATCACCATGGAGACAAGCAACACCACCAGAAAAGTTACTTAGTACGTAGTGTTTTTGTGTAGTTTGAACATTGCATTATCTCCAGGTATAATTTGTACTATATCATGCTCCTCAGTAATGCTTAAAGAAAATAGCTGCATCCTTGCTCTTACATCTGTCCAGAGAATTACAGCATGTGGTTGGTGACAAAGGAGCCAGCCGAGGTGTGTAGGTGGAAGAGGAAAAAAACATTTGCCAAAAGCGGGTGGGCAGGTAGAGGGGAGCCTGCTTCCTCTGAGAGTGGATAAACATGTGAACACTTAGTCGCTTTTCTGTCGGCCTGCCTCTCCGGGCTCTGTGTGGGCAGCTAATGAGTCTGAAAGCCTTGCCTTGGCATCTGTCAGCTGAGAACCGGAGGGAGCCTGGAGAGCGGCTGCAGCTGAAACACTCGGTTGCTCATTGATAATTGCAAGAGTGCTCTGTTTTTTTTTAATCCTCTTGCAGTATGAGTGTGAATACAGGTGAGGCAGGTTACAAACAAATCACTTAAAAGCAGCGCCCACTACACTGTTCCAGGTACATTTTCACGATGTAGAAAGTAAACTGTACGCTGCATATGTTTTAATATTGCAAAAGGCCAGAGTGGTTTGCAGTCCAGCCAGGAGGTTGTGGGTCGGAGGCTCTTGGAACAGACCAGTTGACTACAATAGTGTTGGCGTGTTATCCCTGTGCCACTGCTGCATTCTGCTACTATCCAGCTGCATAGGCAAATTGAGGACTCTAAACTGCCTCATGTGAATAAATTAGTGAGTGACTGCTTTATGTGTCTCTGTTGGCCTTGGAACTGTATAGGATATTAACAAAGGTCTACCATACTCAGTCTAAGGCCCTGCTATGTTAGCTATAGCCTAACAACTAGCAGAAGTGGAATTGTTCAAGCTTCATAAGTTTTATTTTAGTTACCATAAAACAGTACATTTGCTGCTTTTACTGTCACCTCTAGTTTAATCCTTGTTTTCTGGCCCATGTCATGAGAGGTTATAATACTCCCTACAATGAAAGCATGACCAGATTGCATGGGATAACACTACAATGTGTTGAATGTTCATGTCTCTAGGTCCAGTAAACTTCTTCTGCGTTACACAGCCAGAGTCTCCTGCCTGTCTTTACTACTCTCAGGTTACTCATATAAGTCTATAACAATACCACAAACAGAGGAATTAAGAGGCCTATATTACTCAAAATTGACTTTTTTTGAGCTTTTAACCAATTTGCAGTCATTTGTTACACTATTGTTCAAGCACCAACTTGAATTGTGCTTTGCTTCATTTGCACGTTTCGGTAATCCTGCATGTTTACTTAGTCACTCTCTTCAGAGCTCAAAATTCCTTTCTCGTGACACAAGTAATTCTCCATTAAATTGAAAAAAAAATCGATCTTCACCAAAACTTGTTCTGATCGTCTCAGTGATCAAAATGCCTCTGCAAATAATGGGAGTGTAGCATTAGCAGGGTTTGTTTTTAGCTCAGACAGAATACTTTTAGATTTCAATATGCCAGCAGATGCAGACTTATCACCATCTGGTTAGGCATTTGTCACTGATTGACTTGGGCTGCAGCATTCTCTCTAGTCTCTGCACGTGCATTATTCTAAGTTGAACTGAAGGAAATACCAAGCATGTAATATGGTGTGCAAAGTAGTTTAAACCCCCCAAAAAATGCAAAAATATATATTCCTTTAAACACATCTTAACCTAACCACTGTTATTTTACAGTGTTTGAGCCAGACAGGATTCGTGGAGCCAAACCACTTTGCGGTGATAACATCAGCCAATCTGATCTCAACCACTGTGCGATTCTTAGTCTGTCATGAAGACCATTTGTGTACGCCTATAAACTGGTAAAGTTATAAGTTACATTGTACAAAGTTTGGCCTTGGTCATTGTGGTACCTCTATTTGAAAAGATGGGAGTATTAACCACCTCTACTTGACAAAATTGTTTAATCTGGGTGTAAATGAGTGGTGTGTGTTCAGCCCAGTGATGAGGCGTAGGTAATTCACGCAAGCCAACTCGCTGTGAAGGTGACTTACACGTTTAATTATCTTGTGGATGCGCATAGACTGAACAAGCCCGTAGAAAGCTTGATACTGATTAAAAATACTATTATAGTCATGTCATGATCAAATTTGGTAAGCCTGTTTGTAATCTACCTCACCCATGCCTCGAATATGAATGAAGAGCTTTGGGGGTAAGAGAGTTGTTGCTGTTGTTTGATTGGGGAGTGACAGGAAACATTGATCCCTGGGTAAAATATGTTCTGCTGTTCACACAAATGGTTAAACGGCCTGCTCGTCCTTCCTGCAGAGGGGCGGGTCACTCACTCCATATCTAATACTGCATAAATCTTATACGTGTGCCAAATAAAATTGATGAGTGCACGATGAAACTTTTCTGATTGATTACTTTGCTCCATGGAGACAAGCAGATGACAACACCAGGCGAAGTCGCTGATCACCTGTAATTGTATACATGGAAGATAGATAACTTGAATGCCATACTGTGGGGCGTTCCAAGCAGAGCAACAACATCTTCATGGAGACAAGCAAGTGGCACAACCTCCACCAGAAAAGTTACAGTGCAGTATACACCTCAGACAAGGCACTGTCCGCAATGATAAAGACACAGTGCCCACATCTGAATTGAATCTCTTTAAATTATTCCACTACATTAAAACAACTGATTTTCCTTTCAGTGAAAAAACTATCAAAATGCTAAAACTAGTTCCAAAGTTAAGTGTTTTGTTCAGAAAAGGTATTTTGACCAAAAGTTTATTTTTAAAAGTGCCGTAACTGTATGATACTGTTGTCTTGTCCATTGTGCACCTCAGCTGGCAGACGTTTCTTGGAGCTTAGCCCTGGGCCTGGCTCTCTGGAGGATTGGAGAAAGACTTTTGGTGCTCCCCCTTCTTTTGTGTAATGGATACACTATGCATTATTTATGTAGCCGTGTGCTCACATATTACTTCTACTGTTATTTGGAGTATTACCCTGGCTTGTTCTTTAAAAAAAAATGCAAGTGTGTTTCTAAGTTTTGTAGAGTACAGTGACGAAGCTAAAGGGTTAAACTCAGGGAAGAGCTGTATTGACTGTGTCTCCCTGTGTCTTCCTCCAGCATTGATGACTATAGATGCTAGTTTGGCTCCTAGCTTTTCCAGGCTCAGGTCATTGTTCTAGCTTTCATGTTTACAATAGCCGCTAGCTCCCTGCTGCTGCTACTTGCTATTCAGTGCTCTGCCCCACTTTGCGCCTTTCAAAAGCCCAAATCAGATATCTTTTGCTAGCTCTATGTAATAGAGATGGACACACATATTCAAACAGAACTAACATATCATATGCTGCTACTCTTCCTGGAGGTGAAGACAAAGAAAGTTGTGCAAGTCAACACTCACCTCGGTGTTAACATGTAATAACAAATACCTCTACGGTGAGTCTTCTTCAAAAGGCCTGGTGCACTCAGAGCTTCTCTGTCCAGACATGCTCAAGAATGGGTTCAGGCAGTGAGGGATGCAGCAATGTGAAGCTTAACATTCAGCTACTCACTTCTAACTTTACCTAAGCTCTATTGATTGTATTGATAAATGTAAATCCTTTAAGTGCCTGCTTAAAAATGTCACCTCTTTTTTTTTTTTTTTTTTTTTAATTAAATTCATTAAAATCCTGTTTTTATGTTTTAAATGCACTGAAAAACGTGGTTGCATCCTTACACAGTTCTGTTTAACTGTGCATATGACTGAAAGGGCTGCAATTTTCTGTTTTAATGTTAATTTTATGATGATTATTTGTGATTATTTATGTTTTGATTTGTGCGATTTTAATGTTTTTCTTATTTTGTAAAGCACTTTGAATTACTTTGTGTACAACTTGTGCATAAACTTGCCTTGCCTTCCCTTACATTGAGCTGGCTTGCATCCCCACAGACCTGACTCTTACTTGGCCTGGAGCCTCCACCTCTCTCTCTATAGAAATGTTGTTCCTTTGGCTGTAATATTTCACAGTATAGCATAAAACTTCTCTAACATCTCCACGGATAATGTTCTGCTGTACTGTTTTAACTCTCAGTTTCAATGGAGCTGTGAACGTCTTGTGCCCCTTCCATAAAGTTATACCTTCTTACTTGCTTTAAATGGCCTAAATCAAGATTTTATGATGGTGTGTTTAGACCTTATAATTTCTTCATGATTGTACTAGAGTTGTTGTATAAATTCTCTTGGCATATATTTATATTTTATCATACTTTTATCCTCAAATACTCCACAGGACAGTAAATCTGACACATCAGTTGTGGCTGCTGGCGTTTTAACCCAAGTATGACTCGTGTTTATGGCTTCCCAGAATGAGTTAAACGGGACCTAACTTCTGTGTGCCTATGAGTCGCAGAAACCTTCCCCTCGGGCTCTCGTCTGCTTCTGTATAGCTGCTCCATGCTGTCTGTTAGCTTTGTCATTTCGCCTCAGTCCCTCATAAATCGCCGCTGGCTCCGCGTGCTGTCTCCGCTCGGGCCGTGACGTCAGCGCGCTCGGGTTTCAGCCTCGTAGTCGCTGTGGCGCACGCGGCGCAGCAGTCACCGCGAGGAGCTCCTGTCCTGAACACAGCAGCAGTAGGCAGCAGGGCATCCCTACGCGACTGGAAAAAGTGGCGAAAAACTCTTTGCTAGTGTTGGCTTTGACGCTACACTTGTGGATGAACACATAATTTGTTTCGATCGTTTTTTCTGGCCTTGGAAGCGGGATCGTTTCTTCGCGGTTTTTTGAATGTAAGTAGCGCTTTTACACCAGTGATCTTATGCAGTGCTCAAGTGGCTTCACACGTTGATAACTGGGATGCATTAGGGGTGTGGGTGTGTAAAGGGCTTTAACGGTGGTGGTTAATGCCAGAGCAAGCTACTTAGGTTTATGAGGAGCAGACAGTGTGTTTGCAGCTTTCATTAAGAGAGGCTCAGACAGCGTGGTGTCCATCACGTACAGTAAATGCGGTAAACATATGCCACCAGGTAGACCCCAGCAATAAATCTCTGATAGGCTGGAGAATCCTGTGGTTACTTTGCGCTGTCACTATGACTTATCAATGCTTGTGCTATGACGTCTCCAATAATGACTTAATGTGCTTCATAATGATAGTGTTTGGTTTTGTATTTCAGTTTTTTTTCTCTCATCAATCATAATCAAAAGCTCTAAGTTTGATTTAAACAATGACAGAAAGGAAAGGCTACTGACATGTTTATTTAATTAGTGATTTAAAAATGTATTCTTCTTACTGAAAAGCTGATTTAAATACAATTATTACACTGTTACCAGACATTTCCCTCCACCATGGCTTTATCACTGCATCTAAGCAGGCTTTAGATAGTACTTAAAAGCTCTCCCAAGTTTCACCAAATGACGCTTTTCCTAAATCTAACCAAACTGTGGTGCTGGAAAAGACTCAGGGTTAAATCACATTCATTTAAGCCATAATTACTGTGTACTGGTCTGGGCTCCTGTCTTGTTCAGTGCCAGATTATACAGTTCTGCACCATAGAGATACACACAGATATAGGTGAGCTTTGTAGTATGTATGATTTTGTTAGTCTTTTCTTTTGGTTGTATTTGAATTCCTTGAAGCGCAGGAAGTGGGCTGACCAGTTTTTTTAATGACCTCGACGGATGGGTCTTAGGGCGTGAATTATTTAAACACACCGTAGACTGTACCTGCAGTGTGTGTGCGGGGAATGTATTTTATGTTTTCAATAAGGATGTGGTCCAATCCTGCGTGGGTGGGCAAAGTTATAGGCTACTAACCAAAATGGAGTGTCTTATATCATAATTTTAGAACTATTGGTTGGTGGTTTTGCAAAATGTTTGTATAGTGTGGCAATGACCGCAGTTAATGTGATCTTTAGACTTGTCCAAAGTGCCTATGTAATTTTGAAAGCTATATGAATCTTTCTTATCTGTGCTGTTCAACGATAGGTCTGATAATACTATACTCAAAGCAGAAGCAGAAATACAAAAGTTTCATTTGGTATGTTGCGGGCATCTAGTTGACTTCCAGGATACAGTAAACAGGTGATTGGTGTGGCCAAAGCAAAGTACTTGTTTATAGTCAATGTAACTAATTGTAGTGTTTGTTGAAGAAAGAAGTAAAGTGGACGTAATAGTCATAATAGTAGTAGTAATTCTTGTGATATAAAGTAGTTATAGAACTTGTCTTTTAGATCTATTTAAAGATGCATTATATAACCTATTATGCATTATCATTTCTTGTCTCCATGGAGATGTTATTGCTTTGCCTGGAATGTTCCACAGTATGGCATCAAACACTTATCCTGCATTTATTCTATTACAGTGTGTTTTTAATTGTGAAAAAGAAAAAAATTCTCTCGACAAATTTTAACTGTAACTTGGCTTGTGTCTCCGTGGATAGATTGTGGACCCATCTAGTTAAAGCAATAATATCTCCATGGAGACAAGCTGGTGTTTAAGCATACTACCTAAAATTCAAGCATTTATAAGATTCTTATAATATGAGTCAAGCAGAAAGATGACTCTTATAGATATATTTCCTGAAGGCTGAGTGTCTTACCTATGTCTTTAAGGAGCTGGCCCTGATTAGACATGGGCTATTTTCAGCGCTGGTCGCACTTGTCCGTAAACCTACATATCTCTGTAGAATTTCCCATCATCCCTTCATCATAAGCTTGAATGAAAGTGAAATGAAAAGCCTCAAAGAGGAAGCTGGGGAAACATAGAGGGTGACAAAAATGATGACAGGAAGTCAGTGTCCATAAATAGACGATAAAGGAACTAATCATGAGATCTGCTTGACACAATTCTGGTGAAAAGTTCATGTTTACTTCACTTCTTAGTAATTACTTAGTAATTACGATGACAATCTAAACACATTATAGTTTTCTAGTTTGTTCCTGCCCAAGACTCGAAGACGGTTCCTAAATCAGTCAGCTTTTCACCTTGACACAGTTTGCACCATGTCGCAGCTGCTGAGAGGAGGCTGCTAATTGAATTGTTTGTGAAAAATCTGATTTGTGGCCTGAAAGAGCAGCTGCTTTTTCACGCTTAAGTAAGAGTGAAAGTCAAAGCCACACAGGGGTCCATGACTAGACAGGCCTTTAAACTTTGGTGTCATAGTTTTAACTCAATATTTTCTTTATTTACTACATTGGTACCGTCAAAAAGTTGTTTTTTACTCAAGGTAGGAGAGTAGTAGATGCTCAAATAAATAAAAAATACTCACGGACAAGTTTAGTTTGATTTATGTGTGAGTTTTATTGTGCTAATGTAAAAATCACATATTTAAAAAAAAAAAAAACACTTTCCTTTTCGCAACACAAAACTTTTGCTGCTAAGTTGTTACTGTACACTTTGGAAGAGTAAACCTAAAAATTGCACCTGTAAGTATTGCAATGATAAAAATAAAACAAGTAGTAGTAAAAATAAGATGCAACAAAACGACTCCCAAAAGTACAAAGTATTCGAAAAGTTAGAACTAAGTAAATAGAGGTGCTCACTCCCCACCTCTGCACGCTGTATTAATGAGTGTCTACTTTCTGACAGCACATGGCTTAACTTCAAACCGCTGCATTGCTTTTCATGTGGGACCGCACCCCCCAGCTTTTTGTCTTTTTTTTTGTCCCTGCTGCCGCTGCCCCTCACATGCCCCCCTGTACTTGTACACACCACCACATCGCATTCTGCTTATTCAGCTCAGCCTTTGTGCACGGGACTATTCACAACCCCCGACCACCGTCAACCATCCGACCGCTGTACAGGGCATGCACCACCACCGGTCTGGTCCCTGGGCCTCACCTGATAATGTGGCCCTATCAAACCGCCTTCAATGCTCTTTTCTTCCCTCAGCCAGGTCCCTTCTTGTGTAATAGGATTAGATTTATGAGCACTGACAAGAGAATTAATCATCAAGAAAAGCCAGGATAATTGGAGCGCACTTACATTTGGTTAAAAGACCTTGCTGTGCTGTGCAGGTATAGCAGCGGTGAGGTAAGATTTAGACAGAAGAAAATCGTGTCTATAAGGTTGCTAACAAGATATCTTAAATGATATATGCACAATGGATTTAAAGTTCATGATGTGCTTGTATGTGGATTTGAAATGGGGCTTTTACCACTGAGGCACAAAAGAGTGAAACCAACTTTGAGGTAGATTACCGAAATATCAGTGTTGTTTTGAATGAGGAAAATTTGAATATCCAGTATGTCGTTCATAATGATTAAAGACCCAATATATTGCTGTTGTGTCCTCATCACAAACATACCTGGAGTTTAACACACAAATCCTGCATATTTAGGTTCTTCTCTGAAACAGAAAACACTCTGCTCCACCTTGTGATGTCATGTGTTAATACTAAAGTGCTCCACCGTCTACTGAACAAAAGGTAAAAGGAAGATGCTAACTTGAAAAATCACTTTGTGACATCACAAGCTGGAACAGAGCATTTTGAGCTTTAGAGATGTAGACAGACTAATAATAAAGGATTAGTCAAACGTATGTGACAAAACATAACTCCAGGTGTGTTTTTGAGGAGTTAACAAGATTATTACATGGCTTAAAGCTCACATAAGAAGTTTAAAAAGAAAATGGAGAAAATAGAGAAAAAAAACTCCCACAACTTCCAAATAAGGGTATAAAGTTCGCTTCTGTTCTGTTCAGTCTTGCTCATTTTACTTGTCTAATACTTAAACCTAAACAAATACATTTAAAGGCAAGTTTTTGCATATTATTAGATTGAACAAAGAAAAAGACAAAACTGAGGGATTTTTTCTTTCCTGATCAACACAATAACTATTCCTTCACATGAGAAAAACAGAACAGAAAAGAACATCAGAACACCATCCTTTTTACCGTAAATCTCACATCTCGTGCATGTAGGTGCCATATACTTAGCCACAAGAGCGTGCAAAAGACCATTTGACCTCAGGAGTCAAGGGTCTCAGACAGATAGGTAACATAAATAGGGGCTTAGAGGGGCTGGGGAATGTGTTTCGTGACGTCTGCCTCGGAGCAGATAAGTCTTAGCCCTCCACCTGTACGCCACAAATTATACAGCAATCTGCAGCAATCAGAGGTAGGCTATCATTTTGTGCCGCAACATATGGGATGGTGATAGATCATATCATTGAGACAGCTCAGTTCTGCTCTGTCATAAATGTCCACAGCGACTAGCCAAGAGACAGCTCCCTCTCAGCAGGATTACAAATATGACAAAAACTTAATTCTTGTATAGTTTCAGGTAGCAGTAAATACTCATGTTGGTAGTTGGTAGTGTTACATATTAGAAAACCTTATATTTTTCAGGCATTTCCGGTCTGGTTTTTCACATGAAATATAAAAAAAAAGGTTTGGTTTCAGTTCAGCGTAGAATTGTGCTGGCCCAAAGTAAAAAAAGACAAGCAAACTGATAACAAATAGAAACGTGAAAGCCTTACACTTCTTTTTTACATTTTATATTTTGAATTCCACAAATTCAAGGATCTATAATCACATTTCCGTTGCCTTACTCAAAGCCACTCAATTTCCTGTTCAAATGATTCTGAAAATGTGCTGTTTTTGGCTTACATCCATTTCAAATATTTCAGTAGCAGGACCTGTCAGGACACTTGCTCCCTCTCCCCTCACTTCACTCCTGGCTAACATGAGGAACACTTGTGGAAGCCCTCAGTTGTTTTTAGTTAAACTGTAGTCAGGGCAGGGGGCGGGATCAAAGTCCCACCCAGGACAATAAAATGCTAAGCCTCGTGAGCGTTGACCCCACACACTCTAAGCTCTTTATTACTACGGTGGCGCTCTCCTAATTATTTCAGCTAAGAGAGTCCAGAAACCAGGGAACATAAGCAGGGCTGGCCCCCTATAAGCGCAGCAGGGTGGTCACTAGTTACTCTTATCTTTTTCTACAGGAGGTGAAGAGGTGACAAAAACAACCACTCCTTACAGCAAACACAAAGATATTCCAAAGAAAGATTGCACAATGCTATAGCTTCCACGCAAGTCAAAATGTTACCATATGCTTTACAGGCTTTGACGGCTGCTGGGACTGACCACAGACCACAGACCTTGGTACTTTCAAGGCTTGGTCTTTGCTGCATTTGGAAAACATATTTCCAATAAGGATGATTTAAATTAAGACAGTTATATGCGGCATAGATTTTTATTGTAGCTTTATATAGCGTTAAAATGTGGTGTTATAAGAGAATATGTGATACTTCCTAAGGAATCTTATTCATCCATAGGGTCAAATGAGGAAAAAAGGACAGTTTCACAGTATTCAAATATGCTGCACTATGTACAGTTTCATTAAAATTCAAGTGTAATGGCTTTGGGAAATCTGGTCCTAAATAGTTGGGGCACAGATAGAAAGTAGTATTGTAGCTTTTTTGTACTGTGCAAAGTTGGTTTCTTCAACAATTTTACATCATTTTTCAGTTTCACACATTGAATTAACTTTTTCTCAAAATTTCTGTTATCTGGTGCTGTTCTCCAAATTCCAGTTTCAGTGGGAAAAGGGCGAAGGTAGTGTCAGTAGTGTAACTTGGAAAAAATTAGATTTTCTATTGTAAAAATGCATTATAATGTGTTTTCCAGAGAAACTAATTGATCTTATGTGTGTCCATAAGAGCAACAGAGTGCATAGTCCAGCCATAATGTGTGCATATTGTTTTGTCAATATTTGATGTCAACATGTTCCCTATGTCGACTTGGAGCCAATTATATCAGAACACATTTATCTTTTTACATATCCATATTGATTGAGCACGTTTTAAAAAGACTGCTGATGGCGAGGATTCTCTTTCCACTGTGGTCCATGAACTTTTTCGGACTGCGGACCACGCCTATGGTACTTTACTTACTACATAACTGCCATGTTTACCACGGAATGAAGCTAAGAACGGACTGTCCCGGCTAGTCACATGATCACGTTTGGAATGTTTCGGAGCTTCTCTAATGGCTTCCGTCCATATTCAATTTCTACGACTACGCTTTGATGTCCTCCCTGTCAGTCATAGTGGTCATTCATCTTTCTATTTTCCAACAGTGACAGGGCCCACGTGTCCCCCTGAACATCTGTTCAAACTTACAAGTGCCCCACTGTTAAATTTAGAAGAGGGTTATGGCTTTGGAAGTTTTGGCCTAATAGGTTCACATTCTAGAGTCTGAAGAGGTCAGCAACAAGATGGAGGACACGGTGACCGATAGAGCTCGGAGCTGTGTCATCATGCATCACAGCCTAATGAAGCCTTGTGTCATAATTGCCGTCATTTCTAATTGTCAGCAATATATTCCAGTAACATTAGCTATGTCAAAATGAAAGAGAAAAATGAAAGGACTGATCTTTTCCCAGTAAGTGGCCTACTGAGTTGACTTGAGGGTAGCTTCTGTCTGCGTGTCTTCTTGAATGAATAGCTTGTGGTTTGTCTGAGCTTGGACATGTTTACTCTGGCTCTTTGCCATGTTTTATTGCCTGTAGTGTGCTATGGTTTACTCTCTGATGCTACTCATTAATTTGACTGATGAAGTAATGGAGTTAGACATTGAGTTTCTATTGGATTAAGGAGATTGGGTTGACTGTACTTTGTGTATCTAAGGCTTTATTGAAGCACTTGCTGAGTATTTTTTTCAGTATGCCCACAGCTCAAAATCAAGTAGTTTTAGTATTAAACAAGTAAGCATTCATGACATTTGTGGCTAAGGGGTTAATTTGGGGTGTGGTAATAGTAGGCAGCAGTAAATGATGTACTAGTTGCAGCAAGTACTTTCTTTATTGTACTTTCTACTAGGGATGTAACAACATCCAAATCTCACGGTATTATTTCATTATGAACCTCAAAGTGCCATATTTACTGTGATATTATAGGCACATGCACGGTGTTATAGAAGGGCTCATTATCTTGAGCATATGCTTACAATAATAAGCATAAGACCTATATTAGCCAGTTATTTGTCTTTATTTTTTAATGATGCCTTTTTATAATGTCCAGAAAACATATGTGAATCGCTGGCTGTGTGCTCTGCAGCGTACCATGTGCTATTGAACCTTGTGCTGTTGTACCATGTGCTGTTGTACCTTATGCTGTAATACCTTGTGCTGTTTTAAGGCAGCATTGCTTTGTAATCTTGGCTGCACTGGACTTTTTGATAAGTTTGTAGAACTTTTCTGAGTGTCATTTTGCTAAGCGAGTCTTCATGGTGCTTCTATTTCCCAAGCATACATACGCTGTGTCTCAATAGAGCTAACACTACTACTACTCCTACGTTGTTGTTTGGCTGTCTTCTTTTCTCCATTAGCGCTTGTGGTTTTGGTGAAACCAAAATGCATCTGGGTCTCTGCTCAGATTTCCTCTTTATCCATTCTCTCTTCTTTGCAAACGGCACCATCCATATTTCACTACATTGTTGTTGTTGTTAACGCAAGTGTGGAAAGCGTGCCGCACGTGATCCTATTGGTTAAACAACAGATCTGACGGGTGGCGCGACGCAAAGGATCATGGTGTATGTAGTCTTCTTACTTTTTTCCGCTGACAAAACTATTATTTTGGGCACACATACCGTTTAATAATAAAAAGTGACCACTACAGTATCCTATTTTCTACAAAACAGTGTTGTCAGGATACTAAAATATCAAAGTGGATTTCAGTACTAAGGAATAGATCCGATACTATGTCAATTCTGATACCACAATGATAATGAAAAACACTAGACTCTAGTGACAATAGAATAATAGAACAATAGAAAAATTTAATCAGGACTTAAATCTTGCATAAAAACGCTCTATTTGGTATATGGCCATGTGTAGCCTGCAGTGTGGACATGCATGAACTATTCTAAAGAAAACCGGTGCCATTGGTCTGCTGCATGAAGACCGCACCAAGCACTGCTCTGCCAACAGTGGCTCCAGTAATTATAGACCAGTGCTGTGGTAAGCATGAAACCAACCCCACCATTTCAGTCCTGGTATTTGCTCTTTTCAGTAAAACGCTGTTATTTTTGGTCCACTCGTATGCGTTTGTAGTGCAGCTGGAGGGAGTGGAAGTTTGCAGTTCAGTGGACGTCCAGTGAGTGAATAAAAGCAGTGCTCGTAGCCCAAGGATGTTGTAACCACTACAGGGACTATTTGGACTTGCACTGTCTTCTTGAATCTGCTGCAGTGGCACTCCTAGACAAATATTACTCGTGTCCATTTCATAAGACACGTTTTTAAGATCATACAATATACAAGTGATAGGCCTGCCTTCATAAAAAAAAGATGAGGAATATAAATAATTTGAAAAGTGGAGTGTATACATCATTTAAGGGTAGTGACTGTAGAGCTGTTAAATATGGCAGTATATCTTTATAGACTTCTTGACAATACATCTGTCAGTAAGTGATGTGTATTGTGATGTTTTCAAACAACTTAAATGAATCATACATTGACAAGTTATACACTTAACTAGGGGGTGGCCCAAAAGTCACTGATAGTTGAAAAAAAATCCGTAACTCTTTTTTTCCTAAATATTTTTATTTTATTTTTTCAGAGAGTTTAGAACTATCCTTCTGACATTAATATGAGCAAATATAGCACCGAGGAACGAACCCCTTATTCAAAGGACAGTTGTATTCTGATATGAAGGGCATTGTGGACATGAAATTCCAATGCATTTTCTTAATGTACATAATCAAAACATTGATTTAGTGAATGTTTAACAGCAGTTTTAAGGGATACCTATCTGTTAAAACATATATTGTCACTATGTTTAAGAACCGTATAAATGCCAAAAATCGTGAGGTTCAGTTTATCTACTGCCAAATTGATGAGTATAACTTTTTTTAAAAGGTGTCAGTGACTTTTGGCCCTCCTGTACAAATGCATTATATACAACAGTGTTTCTTAGTTAAGCCGCTATGTGCACAAACTTCATATAAAATACACCCACTTTAATAATCACAACACTGAATATGACAAATGTGTTGTATAAACAAGCAGCAGGTGCACATGCTTTTTCCACTGAGCCAAAATCATCACCTCACTGTGAACATTTTGCAATTGCCACTTTTTAATTGAGTATTTCCTCTATCTGTCAACTGCGGTTTCCCCTCCCCTTTTCTCCCCATCTCCATTATTCATTCTTGTCTTAATTGAAAAAACAGCCCTCAGTTCGTTCATTTTTAGTAAAAAATTACAAATGTACCTTAATTTGAGGTCTGCATTTCCTCATGTGTCAGCTGTGTTTGCTGTTCTCCCACACACCAGCCCTGACAGCACTTAATCTGTGAGCCGTATGAAAACTATCGATTCGTATAGGGATGTGTAAAAGTGATGGATGCTGTTGAACTGGCTGCCTCGCCCTTATCAGATGATACTGAACAAACAAAATTATAATTGGCAATTAACCACAGCCATTACTGTTAATCATTTTTGCCTGGGAGTTTATTGACCCCCTGGGCTGTTCAGATTATAAACATTGTGGTCAGTGTGTGCTCTGTGTTATTATAAAAGGGTGCAGTAGCTCGCTCCTGTTTCTGAGATTGGGCTCATTATGAAGGCTGGAAGTAGCTGTGGGCCCCTCAAATTGGACTGTAGAGCTTGGGTGGCAGATTTTGTAACGTGCTCTTCTGTATGCAGGATGGCTTGCAATATTGTTAGAGATGCAATTTTGATCTCCAAGCCTAGTAAAGTTAGACAAACCAAATTCAGTATTAAATGTAAATCAAAACGATCAAGTGTTACACAAAAAACACATTACGTTTTGGGAAATTTTTTCTCTTGCATTTCATGGCAGCAGCTTGATCATCAGAGAACAGCTGCAAACAAAAATTCTGGCATATAATTTTTATTAGTATACCATTTTTATTATGCAATGAATTATGATAAGTCATAATTGTAGGTGGATTCATTTGTAGGTCTATATAATGTTCCTTATGGGGGTCCGACACCTGCTTGTCTCCATGGTATTGATACTGCTTTGCCTGGAATTTTCCACAATACAGCATTAAACATATCTAGCTTGTATTTATTCAGTGATAGGTGTTAATCTTTAAGAAAAAAAAAAAAAAAAAAGCGGGGTCACTTCTTCACAGATCTAACCTGCTACTTGACATGTCCCCATGGAGATACGTCTAACAATACTGCAGAATTTTCCCAGGTAAAGCTGTAATATCTCCACAGGGACAAGCAGGTGTCAGACCCTCCACCAGAAAAGTTACATAGTCCCACCTTTACGCTCAATAAACTGTTCTTATGCGGCATACAATCAATGCTAACTTGTCTTGTCTCTTTCTTGTGTTTAGTCACAATGAGCGGAAGGTGACCTGCAAGCATCCTGTCTCCGGCGTCCCGTCCGTCTCAAGACAACTGCATCTTTGTCGTTAGCGAACAGTAAGTCTCTGTTACGTTTTTAGAATGCCACTAGTTGACATTTCTTGCTGTTTGATTTGTTGCTGCATAGTGACTATTACATAAGTCCTTATCCATTTCCATAGAAGTTGCACATGATGAAGGTCCTGTATTACACAAAATCAACTGTTTTAGCCATGTTAGAATGCTGTTACCTCATCAAAAGTTAGGGTGGAGTGTGTGTTTTGTTTCACTCACACATGTTTGAGGAACCCTTTATCACTAGTCTACTCTACATCTCCAAATCTCAAAATGCTCTGTTCCACATTATGATGTCATGAAGCAGTAGTTTCCAAGTTAACAGCTACGTCTTACTTTTTGTTCAGTAGAAAACGGCAGTTCCAGGGAAGTGCTCTTGTTGTTTTACCACATGACATCACAAAGAGGAGTGTTTTTTTCTGTTTGACCCAAAATATGCAGAATTTGTCTGAAACATTGTGAATTAAACAAAACACAACTCATTATAACACAGATCAGAAAATAGCACAATATGTTTTTGTTTCCTTTTTCCCCTAAAATGTGTTTTTTGCCTTTGAACATTTTTACCTAGCTCAGCAGAACATTGACCCTTCTCTGCTTTAAAAAAAAAAAAAAAAAAGATTTCCTGTATTATTGTACAGTAAGTTTGAATACATGCCGATTCAAAATGTCAGTATTTTGAAATAGGATTGACAAGTCTTGCACATACCACTGCTGACAATACCCTAAGCCCTGCCTGCACTAAGCCCTTCATTGTCTCCCGTGCGCTTCAGCTCGTGGGAATGCGATGATTCATGGATGTTTCTCTGTTTTGTGACCTTCTCTGGAGTGGAGCGCCTGTTCATTTGTCATAAACACATAGAGAGTATCTCAAAAGTCTGTCCCCTGCAACTCCTCCTGGACCATGTGACTTGGTGTGGTGTGGCCGTCACATGTTCTTCCATATGACCCCTGGGAGCAGGGCTTCACTGCAGCCTGAGCACACGTCAGATGGACTTATGTGCAATAAACAGGGTGTCACTGCAATTCTGTCAACTAGGGCTGCTCTATATAGAATAACATGTACTGTGGAGAATATGGTGGTGTCAGTCTAACTTCAAGGTATTCTATGTATTTTTTCTGGTGAAGGGTATCCCATCTACTTGTCTCCATGTTATCCTTTGCATATTCTCTGGCTGTAGTCCATTAGTTGTTTGGTCATTTTATTTAGATTACAAGGATTTTATATGGGATGCTCAGCAGAATGGAAAAGTTAGTGAGTTTGCTCAAAAATTTTGGGGTGAATCAAAAGGGTTTTTTTTTTTACATATAAATACACCATTTTGTGGTACTTGTATGTATAAATAGTAGCTTTTGCATGTGTAGTTGTATGAGCACAGTTGGGGTCAGATACATAAAGACAGTAGAAATTAAAGCAGGGATGGTCAGAGCTTTTTCTCAGGGACGATCTCTGGACGGACACAGCCTCCTCCCTTCCCTGTTCTGTATTTCATCCACAGGTGGAGGAATGTCAGTATCACTCTGTAGTTTTGTCGTTATTTAGAGAGCTTTAAGTGGTGCCACAGTGCAAATATCGAATTGACTTTAAGCTTTGTTAATGAGCTGCCCGTTTCTGTCTGTTTTTCTGTTTCTTTCTGTCACTCCGTCTCTGTCCTCCCCGGAGTACAAGGGACACAGGGCCGGCTTCTGCTGTGTGCCCTGGTGCCTGTTGTCTGGACTATAGATGCTACCACAGTCGCGGAGCTCCATTAGCTTCTCTTGAAACTTTTTCAGAGTCCTCTGCAGACTGCTCCATGTTACTCATCTGGAAAATCAGCTAAAGTCTGTATCCCCGCAGTTGACAGAGGCCCGGGGGCGTTTTTTCCCCCTCATTTTTGTTTGTCTAATAACACGTGGCATTGCTAACACAGAACTAAGCTGGAATGGAGCTGCTGTTATGTTCCACTTTAAAACACTGTGTCACTCTGTCACAGTGTCACATAAAACAATGCACAAGTAAAACTCTCTGTGTCACTTTTCAATACAAATCAATACTTGTAACCATGGTTCTATAGGTCACATTAGTTGAGAGAATATGCCCATAATTAATAGTCATTCAATACAATAGGCCTATATGGCAGGTAAAAGTGGGTTATCTAATAATAAATGACATACTCACTTAGATGTAAAAAAATATGAAGACTAGCAGCAATGCATTAGAAATACCTTACTTAAAATATTGAACAAAATCACTCTTATTACAGTTTTATAATATATTATGGGCACAGAAAGAAATCTATTCAGGACGGTTCAGACTGGGGTTTTGAGACGGTCCCCCCAAAACATTAGGCTGGAGCTCGGGTAATGGTTTTCAGAGCGTTTTTGCCACGCCCGCCCTTTTTAGTGGAATCAGCAGGAAATGTCTTTAGTCAAAACCAAGAATTTCTTACTCGACTACAGCCCCCTAGAGGCCAGGTCATGCCCATTATAGGTAAGCTCTGTGGAGAGAGATGCTCCCACCTCACAGAAAAAAAGATACTTGTTGTAGCATTAACAATACCAGAAACTTTCCAAGCTAAACAATCACCTATAAAATGTGTGGTTATATTTGTAGCTTAATTAAAATCTTTGTATTTTTAAGATGTGTTCACCTTTCACATCCATCCATCCATTTTCTTCTGCTTTATCTGGGGCCAGGTCCTCAGGGGCTCCCAGCACTTCCCTCACCCCCGACACATGCACCACTGCTCTAATAAGGAAGACAAACAGGATCAAACCAAGTCTATATTTATGATATTGTTCTCCACACTACAGACCAGATCAGGACAAGTACGAACGCATCTTAATTTTTCCAAATCAATCATAAGCGGGCGAGGCAGGTGATATTGTGATCTGATCTGTGAGTTGATTTGTTTGGTGATATCATCTTTGTGATTCTGCAATTCGCTGATTGAATGCTGCGCTTTGTTCCAAACAGGACCTTTTCCCCACCCACTCCTCTTATATGTCAGCCACCCTCAGGCTCTGAATGAGTGACAGGTGGATGTAACATTTTAAAGACAATATTCTGAAAAAAGTATAGAGAACTGCTATTTTTTGGCTATAAAGTTACCAAAACATACTCTGTGGCTTTAATGCAAGTACACAATTTAAAAAATGCTCTCCCTTTCCAAAATACTCTTGAGCCCAATTGCTCTGGTTTAGTCAGTTATGAAATACTGTAGTTTGACAGTGACAAAACAAGTACCCCCAAGTTTCCTACAACACGTGCAATGGAAAAGCTGCGAATACAATGATTTTTACAACGAAATTCTTAACTGACAACGAATAATATACATCTAATTTCATCATCATCCGTCAAGACCAAATTCATAATAACATAATAATGCAACATATTCTGCAATCCCCTTCTGTCAACACAGTCACCACATTTACACTGCTGTCACTTATCCTCATTTACCAACGGAGGCTAAGTGAAATCTTGTGTGAATTTTTCAGGCTCAGATGCTAATTCCGTGGCGAATCACAGTCCAACAAACAGCACTATAAAGTTTCTCAATAAACACTTAAGATGGTAATCCAGTGTTTAATGTGTCACAGAGAGGCTGTTAGCTGCAGTCATCGCGTACTTTTGCAACAGAACAGCAGAACGGTTCAGCTCGGGTTGTGCAAGAGGCGTTACAACTGCACCCTCCTGACACATTCCTCCCCTCCCTGTGTTACTCTCACATCTCTGCCGGATTCACACAGACGCAGGCACAAAAATGACTCGCAAAAATATCCACTGCCACTGCAATGGATTCAGTCTTTCTGGAGGTAATTGAGGTACAGTATCTAAATTAGATGAGATTTTTGAGAAAAGTACAAGCTGAGAAGAGAAGGTTTGGTATTAAATGATTCATCTTGGCTTTTCTTTGAGTTATAATGGCTTTCCTCCTCGAATAAGCAGCAGGTGTCGACAGGATTAAATAGAGAACACAAAACAGGTGGTTTGCATAGATCTTGTAGTCAAAAAGGTCAGGGGTGGGTGTTCAAATTTCAGAGTGTTATGGTGAATTATGTGAGTTTTAATATAGTAACAGTTGTACATTTAATTATGTTCACTTTCAACTGACTGTGGCCATGAGCTGGCCTAAAACACACGGCTCTGTGCGGGGTGGGATGTATCATTGGGCCTTGGTACATTTGTCATGAAGAAATTGAGAAAAGCCGTTCTTCTGTCCTGTTAGTATTTTATGGGACATACAAAACAGACCTTTAATCACTGGGCATTTAACACAAAGAATAGACCAAGGAGACCAATAGACCACCTTAGTTAACATGGACTCCAAAATTTCAAGGAAACAGTGTTTTGTTTTGTATTCACTGTGGTATGTTTGGATTTATCAGTGATTGGATAGGTACTTTTCATTAGACCCTCATTATAGAGCATGGTTGCAAACCACGAGTACAAAAATCCCCATTTCAGGCTCCATTGGGGTCTGTCTGTTAAAGTAAACTTGGCTGTCCAACTCAAAACCACCGTAGAAACAATATACATCAAGACCGCAGAAACTAAACCATATTCAGGTATTTAACTAGAAC
>JAIEZT010000401.1:40000-55641 GCA_019594935.1 Periophthalmus modestus | reverse complement strand
GTTCTTGTGTGTTTCAGTGTCTTTGTGATTTGTTTCAATGTTTAGAGTGTTTTTTATATTTTTTATTTCAAACACTTTTTTGTGGAGTTTTAAAGGGATGAGTCGGCCCACATAATGCCGCAGTGTATCACCGGATGCGCTGCCAACGTGGTACCTCCCGTCCGCTTTGAATAAAGGTGTTGGTGTAGGTGCTATCTGCTGGTTTGAGGGAGGGATGTAATAAGCACGTCAGTGGTCTATTCAAGGAATCAGGTAGGCTGTTTTTCATGGGGTTGTTCCTTGAGTGTTCTGTTTGTCTCTTGTTTTAGTTAAGCACAGTACTTGGGTTTATAACGATGTATGTGTCCACGACCCCAGAGACCTATAAGTAATTCTGATATTCAGAGAAATTTTCTGAGAGTCTGCCTCCTACCGCGTCAGACCTGACGCTGAGGCAGCATGGCCGCCACAATATTTTTTTTTGTAACAGGCGTAATATAAAGAATTACTGGCAACAGTGTGAAGAAGACAAAACCAAACCAGGGATGGTGTTTGGGGGGGGGGGGGGGGGAGGAGTAAATCAAGCGCTTTAAGCTCTCAAGGTCATTTTAAGTCGGACCTTTTAAGGCCGGGAACCACTGTATACCAAAGAATTGATTTGGTTTCTACCAGAATACAATTTGATATTCATAAATATGCGTCAAATATTGGTCACCGATCTTGTTGGTTGTTCCTCTTTTGAAGTCAAATGTTGAAGTGCAAATTCTTTGACCAGAGCTCCTATCTGACGCAAACGTCATTCTGTATGTGCTTTTTTTATTTAGTAAAGAAGGACTTGTAGGGCAAATTATAGGTATATTGCGGTTATTGTTTGTTGAAGAAGAAAACCAAGCTTATAGCAAATATTATAAGACCTGATTCTATTCCTGAATCTACACTACAGGGTTATCAACTTTTACATATAATAAACCATGGACAGCACAGGGAATCATCTTACACAGGGAGGCATCTGACACAGGACCACAGGTACATTTCAGAACTATTTGCAGAGTCTAGAACTACTGGAGTACATGTCCTTTAGAGTACTTCAGAATCCGTATTGATCTGACTTTTGAGGTGTGGTTCTAATTCACTAGAGCAAGTCAGAGGTGGTTTCTTCCTTAGCCGGCAGTAATCGTAGTACAGCACAAGTCAGGTATGTGCATATTTAGATGAAGTACTAATTGCTGTTACCGCAAGCAAAATATCGTGAAGAAATGGTGTTGGATATTCTCAGTTTGTTTCTGTCCTTTCTCATTTTCATGAAACTGAGTGCCACGTCTTTTGACGTGCATCAAAATGCTATTATCATGTTCGTTTGAGGTCCAAATATTAAAGCCCTCTTTGTTACTTTGTGTAGCCTTTTTGTTCACCTGAAATAAAACATGTTTTAAAATTTGTTTTATTTTGATGTGATTACATGGATCATATACACCACTGCTATTCAAAGACACCCAAAGCGTTTTTGCAGGCAGTCATTTACGCCACCTCCATCCATCATTTTCCGTTCCAGCTTATTATCCGTTGTCCTGGGTCAGCGTGATGGCAGGCAGGTCTAAGCAGGGAGCTCCCAGACTTCTCTACTCCAGACCATCCTGCCGCTCCTCAGGTGAGTACCCCAAGCGTCCCAGGCACCACCGAGATACCTAGTCTCTCCACGGGTGCCTGGGTTCCTTCCCCGGGGTGGCCCTCCATCCCGTGGGACATCCCGGTACAACCTCCCCTAGGGAGGCCACCTCACTGGCTCCAGGTGCGGGCTCTCGACAGGAAAAGGACAGCGTCTCGTACTTCCGAGCTCCTCCCGCGTAACTGAGCTCCTCAGCCTGTCTCGAGATGGTGCGCCCAACACCGCCGGCAGTAGGAATCCCATTTCGTCCTCTATGTATCCGCATCTGTGTCCTTTGGGGGTCATTGAACCCCGATCTGCATGACCATTAGTTGAGGGCAGAACGTAGATTTGAGCCTGGTCAATCCGGAGGCTTTGTACTTTTTCGACTCACTGCCTCTTTCCGCACGCGGTGCGAAACAGCGACTGTCATACGACTGCAGACGCTTTACTGCTACACTCCAGTGCATGTAACCATACTGTTAACCACAGCTGTGTTGGGATGTGTTTTGCTGAGAACACAATGACCACTTTGCCACTGGCAACTCACTGGTGGGAACCTGCTACTCCCCAGAGTCTTCCCACAAGTACTAAACCCGCTCACCCTCCCTGCTTAGCTGTGCTGACATCTGCTATTACAGCTTTGACAAGCCGTTGTGGGAGAACCGAAAAATACCTCCTTACTCTGTGACAGGCTTTCATCTCCCAACCCTGAGCCCCCTCTGATTATGGGCCTTTAAGATGGGCCTCCTCGGGCGCTTGGTTTCCAGTTAGAAAGATGGTGGTTCCTTAGCTAATAATTTTTTCGACTAGCTGCTTGGAGTCCATGTGCTAAAGTATGGATTTTAAACCTTTCTATTTCATGATTAGAACCAGCCACCTCTAAGTAAAATATTTTCCATTAAAACTCTAAAGTCTTAGATTACCGTTGTTTTATTTCCGACATAGGTCGCACTTTTTTTTTTCCATATTTTTGGCCTTATATGTGAATTACGTCTTTCAGCTTGTGGTTTGTCTATGTTTATTGTATGAGAGGCTTGCCCTTTAAAGTTAAATGTCTGTTCATGGCTCGAATTTTGTAAAACAATTTCCGCCAAAAATACCACTTAGTAGTCCGTGGGACTTTTATATATTTTGTTTTTTTTCTTCATTATTTATAGATAACTTTTCGCTGGTGTGCCATTATGCGTCTGGTTGACTTCTGCTCTTGGCGTGACGTAGTAGTCCAGAACAATTGGTACAGTAAACAAACGAGCACGTGAGGACGCTGGGGAGTAACCCTCATTGACATGTATTTCCCAATTGTAAACAGTCCTTACACGGTAGTACTGTCATAGTGAACATATGGGTGGGCTGTGAGTGTGAGGCTGTCCCTGTAAACACTGCTGTCTCCCGGACTGGGGAATGATAGTGCCGGAGGAGTGAGTCCGGGCCAGGAGGATCCTGGGGTCTCGGATTGAGTACCCCCCGTAATGAAGAATCCAACAACAAGGCACTATGTGGATTCAGATGCGCCACGGGAGCATTGGTAGTGCCCGAGAATGAGTCCCCAGGATAGAGAAATCACTAGGACTGTACTGTCAAGTAAAATTATGCTTTCAATCTAACTTTGCGGTCATGTTGCATTATAACAACGACTGAAAAGTGGATGTAAAAGGCCTAAATTGTGATTCAGCCTGAGGCGTTCAAAAAAGTAGAGCATGGAAATGCGCTGGGGCTCGGACAATTACATCACTGTATAACGTGAAGACCCCCACCACCGAGGGGAGGACACGATTATGTTCGCAATTTAAGATTAACTTTGTTAAAATCGTACACATTTACATAATCTTACTACTCCAGCAGATATAATTAATAAGACAGTGTACTACAACCAAGGGAAACAAATGTTGAAAAAACGACGATATAGTTCAAAATCTTCTGGTTTTGTCTGGCAGTGTACAGGATGAACAGTCTCTAGGACAGCCTTGACCACCCACTGGCATCAGGAAGGACCCGTCTGTGTAATTTTATGGATGTCTCTGGCCGTGTCTCCGTAAGATATTTAAGTATAAGCTATACTGTAGGAACGGTTTCCAACGTAAAGCATAACTCTCCATACAGATGTCAGTGGCGGGAATGCGTACCCAATCCTGTATAACTACACCTTACAGTGTTAGCAATCTTTAATGATTGTATTTTATTTTTTTTTATTATTATGGTTGTCCAAAAAAAAAAATTTCAAAGTGCCATAAACCCAAAACTACTCAACGGTTGGCAAAACCAATTTAGAGATTTTTGTGTCATACTATTGCAGTACATGCTTTTAAATACAATAGGCACCACGGTGCTCAATTGTTATTTTGTATTTTGGTTTAAAATTTCTGTATTTGCAGGTTTTTTTGTATCATTTTTGCTACCCTTCCATGAAATGCAAAGTTTTGTTGATATAGACAGCCACAGAGGGATGGAATGAGGATAACTGACTCTGGATTAAAATCCTTGTTCTGGGACATGGGGGAGGGGCTGTGTGGTAGTGTTACTGGATGTGTGTTCCACCACTCCCACAGGCGTACATAACCGTACTGGGCTTTAAGAATAGTATACGCCAGAGTGGTTTCGATGCTCCTTGTTCTTTATAGCTCTCTGCAACGACAGCTCTCACAAAGTAGTGGGGGGGGCATGTCACTGCGTCCCCATTGAGGAACTCTCCTCTCCTTTCTGACCAATTGAGTGATGAGAGGTCCACTCCTCCACGTTTTCTTTTCCCTCCCCCTGTCCACTCTCTCCCCTTCCCGCCCTCCCCTCTATACGTATGTAAAGACTTGCACTAGTAACGTGTGAGTGCTTTGTTTTGGCTATCATTTGATTATTCGCCCCACTTGTCAGGAATCCTCCTCAGTCAATATTTGCGCCAAACTGAAAAACAAAACCTTTGGTTGTTCGTCAGCAAACGATCTAAGAGATCCCATACTCTCTGATTATGCAATGTCTGTATGTTATATCGTGCTGTTCTCTCAGGTGTTGTTCAAAGTGTCTCCTATCCGTGCAAAGTTGTATTAGATTTAAATGCCAGATGTGAACCTGCTATAGAACAAAGCAATAGAATACAATACTAGCAGGAATATTATACCTGTGATATGGGGCAACATACACAAGGTAATATGAATAATTATGATGATGGATATAATGACACAATAAGAAAATTATCAGAACCACTATATATTATATCCAATAGGCCACTCTCACAGTTATTCGCCTATGTAAAAAGGTAGGCCTTCTGCTAATTAGTGTCAAAGCATTTTTTTGTTTTACCTACTATTATAATTAAAACAATAAACCTATTTATCCAAATGCTCTTAAGCATACTCACACATAGCCGTACAATAACTAGCTTATAAATAATAAACTGGAGAAGCAGGGCAAAAAAGAGGAATAGGCATAGATTGTATACAAAATAACATAGCTACCCCACTGAAGCTGCGTGTTTTCCCAATAGCAAAGGAAAATACATGGTCTAAAATGGCGTTACTTTCTTGTACATTATCGCTATTTTTTTTAATTTGGCTATTTTGTTTGTGTATTCATATATGTGGACATTAATAACAGACAAATTTGTGCGTTCGTTCCCCGAGGTTGGCTCCTTCCTTAACATTAGCAACAGGTTTGATTGACCATTTGTTAAGCGGCCTGCTCCCGCTAACATTCGACATCTAGATTGGCTCTTTGGTTGCTATGATACTCGCGGTCGCATTCAAATATGGAACTCAGCTACAAATTGCTCAATTGGGCTGGAGACTCGAGTGCTATGGGTGACTGCATGTGCTAGCCTTAGTCAACGTCTTTTACACAGTACCACGGCAGGACAGTGGGCAACAACATGCCCGGGGGTCACACAAGGAGTAATTCCGGCCGCACCAAACAGGGACACAAATTATATTAAAATAGGTAAGGGTAAACCTTGTTTCAACGTGTTCTGCGTTGTGTTTATTAACAGAAATTTAATAAATAAATTATTTATTTAATTAATGCATTTTGGAAATAATTTGTACAATGAGGGTCTTGCATATTCATATGCATTTTGCTACATGTTCGCAGGCAAATCTTTAATGTCAGTTCTATGTTATATCACTTATCCAAATCGATAGGGTCGTAGGTAGTGGATAAATAGGTATATTTATATATATATATAATCTCCTGGCTTGGCCCTCACATTTAGAACCCATTTTCACGCATGTGTCAAAAAGTTTGACCACCTTTGGTCTATGGGAATAGTTAGCTCTGGGTAGCAATTTTAGTAGCTGAAAGTTAATATATGTAATTAAACAGGTAATAACTTTAAAACCTCAGATTCTATATCATATCGAAATCCTTATATATCTCAGCAACAAACACCCACCGTTCCGTATGGACGCCCACTATAAACTAGATATAGGACCGTGATATATGCGGTGTGGCCAATATTTGCACTTTTTAGCACATGTGTCTTTACAGCCTTGAAATCTAACCGCACAAAACATGACTGGCGACATTTCTCTAGATAGGTTTGTGTAAAATAGGGTCGGTGTGGGGGAGTTTGTAGTTACTTTAAATGAAAGGGGAAAATGAAAATCCAAATCTGACCCACATATTGCCCAAACAATATCAGCAGTGGTTCATCGTAATCCCTTGCATCTGGAATTCTAAACAATAGGCTATCAACATCGAGCCATGGAAGGAAAAGAACAAAAAAGGAAACAACCACCCTCCAATGCAAAGTCAAAAAATGAAGAGACACCCAGTGCCAGTAAGCTCAGGCTTGCGTACTGGGGGGGGGGCATCCTAACATTTAATAAGTGCTATATTACGAGCCATGCCTTCATACACACTGTCGTCTCGGCCAGTTCGGTTGTAGGTGGTAGTTTTGAGAATAAAATGGAACATAAATACGGAAAGCTTGAGTTAGAAGGGGTTATTATATTTATTTATTTTAGGATGTTTGTTGTGGAGTACATTAATAACTTTTGACGTCTTCTCTTTCTCACTAACCGAGTATGGTGGTGCAGGAGTAAAAATACTGCGGTTCCTTTGAGTGCCAGGTAGTGTTTGACAATGCAGTGTATGTATGTAGGTTATTGATTAGATACGTACTAATGCTTTGTGTGTTAGGCAAAACCATTTCTCAGTGTGTCCTGCGCCAAACAAACTTTCACTGCACACATTCCATGTACACCAGTTTGCTCTAGACCACCTTTCTATTAACAAGGACCGCGCTTAGCGGGAATGAACCTAATTAGACATGACTGAAACTCAATCAATCTGAGACCCCAAAAGAACTTAATTTTTTCATTTTAAGTTAAATTCCTGGGGTTATTTATTTATTTCGTGAGCTCAACAAACTGTTCATCATACCAAGCTCGAAAAAGAGTGGGGAGAAGGAAACGTGTCAAGTCCCACCCGCTTAAGTTCTGATTAACTTGGGCGGACCATTGTGACGCGGCCTTCGCTTTAAGTATCATAAGAGGGCTAAACTTGAACTCAACTTTAATTTTCGCAACTCTGGACTGATACAAGATAGACATCAGACTTGAGATTGAGACGTGCTATGGGAGGATTTGATTCATGCCTTTGGATTGAGCTGGTGCAAAAGTTGATTTGAAACTTGAGAAACGTGGAGCGTTGACTTAGCACAAAAAAATCCTGCTTTAATACACTATTTCTTAAATAATAAAAAATGCTGTTGACTTGTGCGTTTTGCGTGGACGCAGATGCCGCTCCAGCTCATGGTGTGCAGAGGGGAGGGGCAGGTAAGGGAGTTGTCTGGGAGTGGGGGAGGGAGAATGCATAGGGGAGGAGGCGGGTGCTGTGGTGGCTGTCAGGAGCGGGATGGATGGAGGGATTATGTATGAGCGCGGTTAAATATCCCAATGCTTGTGTCTGTCTCTGTACGCTCATGAACTCTGCCTGTGTGCCTCTCGTTCAGTTCTCTCCCAAACATTGTTCTAGTTCGTCTGGGTGCATCGCTCCTTCCTCTCCGCTCTCACCCCCATCTGTCCTCTTCATATCCCTCTGTTTTCATCTCCTCAATCCTCGATTGGCATGGTGGAATCCAGGAGTATCAGCAGGGCCCCGCGCTGCGGGACCGATTTGGAGTTTTGCAGCAGTTTAGCACTAGAGCTAGGCAGCACAGGAGTGGCAGACGAGCCGGAGATGGTGATGGCTGTGAGTGACCCGGCCTGTCCTGATGGTGAGAAGTGTTTGAGCCCCTTGCTATTTGCATACTGTTGTTGCAGTTGCTGGGCAGGACCCCGGTACCTACTTTTGTATGAAGGTGATAGGGGATTCGATGGTGGGTATATGTTTAAGTATCTGCATTTGCTATTAGATTTTTGATTAAAGGTAAGAGTCTGCTCAGAGTCCACATGGGTAAATAATTCTAGGAGTCATTTAAAGGCTGTGTACCTCATCTTTTCTATGTAATTTGTACCAACGTGTCTGTACACAGTACAGATATATAGCATCGAGCAGCTCTTGAAGAGTCAAAAATAAGCCCACTGTGTACTGGCTGGTGTCTTAGTAAGACCAAAAGTTTGTATAGTTTTGCTACATAATTGTATGTATATAATAAAGATTTATATGGGACAGCAAGTAGAAAGGAGGCAAGTGAGTGAGTTACGCTTAGATTTTTGGTATTTTTGGGTATTTATTTTGTAAAAAGGTAGATTTAAAACTCAAATTCACGTGCATTCATTCAGGTTTTAATCTGTTGTCATATTGTTTCCTCGTACGTTTTTGGTAGTTGTTGCATGTACTCCCATGCAGGTGTAGTCTTGTGAATGGAGTTTGTGATCAGAAACAGTAATAGTTTTGAGAGCTTTTGCCACACCGCCCTTTTAGTGTTTAATAATGATTGGCAGGGCATGCCTTTAGTCGGTCGACGAAGAATTCTTTAGTTGTCTACAGCCCTTACTATTATAAAGCCTTTATGTCCAGTAATCAGGTCAAGTGCATGTTATCATATATTTTTGTTGTAGTTGTTAAAATTCCAAACTCTGGTCCTCTGAAAAAAGTTATAGGAAATGTGGTTATGGAACTTCCTACACACTAAGTTGAGGAATAACTCTGGACCCCTTGCAAATCAGTTTAAAATTAACAACTTTTTTTCTTTTGTATGTAAAACTCTGGTATAGAGGCAATTCACTTTAAGACTAAAATATGAACTGAACAAAAATCTCATGAACATGTTTGTAGAGGTCCTAACAGGCACAAGTAATATTTTTGTTCTTTGCAGAGGTACAGAGTTCTATTAATTAGCATAATTGCCATCCTTTGTGATTTGAAATTGAGTCAATTCAAATTATGTAATTTTGATGGGAATTGTGATTATATCATGCAGCTTATGTGTAGTACCAGTATGTCAGTATCCACATCCCAACGGTGATGCACACTCTTCTCTCTTTCCTACACGTTTATGCAAGCAGTGTGTTTTACAGACAGGGTGAGGCTCTGTAGAGCGTGAACAAGTACCTGGCACTCTCTAGTACTGCTGATTTTAGTTGTTTAATTTCATGTAATGGCTGGTGTAGAGTCAATCACGATTTCCCAGTTAATCACAAATCCCATAAACTCAGTGACCTTCATTTCACAAAAGTTCCATAACGGTGAAATCGCCTGTGTATCGGAGCACAGCCAAAACACGGGTGTTCTTCTGAGATTCATCGAGGACTGGTATGAAGCGCACGGGTGCAACACACAACCGTACGGCAGGTCCCTGGAGTTTGTCGGTGTGTGGACCAATTTCAAATAACGGCAAAATGTACAGAAATACAGTTTTTTAAACTGCATCAAATGTATTGCCCCTTAATATTTCTTTTTTTTTTTTTTTTTAAAATCATTTAGCAAAAAAGCTGATTAATGATTATATTTCATCAATGATAAGCTTGTTTGCTGGTTAACTATGTGTTGTTGCCATCCTTTTTAAATTTTAACTCATTCCAAGTTGTCGTCATGAGCTGATGGCTTTAAACATTCGGTTTGTGAGATAGGCAGCTCCGTCTTCCGTTGCGGCTTCAGGCGGGGCAAAGCAAGACCAGTATGCGGCGGAATCAGTCCAAGCAGTTCTTGTGGCACGCTGGGCACATGCGCACAATATCACACATTTTCTGCATTTTATGATGAACAAAACCAACATATTTCTTTTTTTTTATGTAAATCTTTATAATTTTCTCTTCAGATAAACAGAGCATTTTACTGTATTCCTGCCCTCTTGCCTTACATCCTGGGGGTGAGGCCACTTCAAACCATGAATATTTTTGGAGCTTTTCATTCAAATGACGCTACTTTTCTGGCCTTTGTTAATCACTATCTGCTCGTGCCTATGGCAGGATTGCACCCAGGTTCATAATACCATGGCATTCTCTGCCGTATGTACAAATAGTCACAAAAATATGCAATCTTTTTCACCTCAGTGTTAGTAAATGAGGGACAATGTATTTACTGTATACTTTACTGCAATTTGTCAATCCACCTGTCACCCACCAGAACTTGCTGAGACTGAGCAATAAGAGGGAGAGTGTGGAAAAATTGTCTTAGTTGTGAGCATAGAGCTGAAAAATTGTCAATCACAATATGAGATTTGACCAAAACCGCAGATCGTCACAGGGATGGCATCACAATTTTTATCACAATATTGCCCAGTCCTACTACAGACCATCTACAGCTGCTCCATATGGTTAAATAACTCAACTGTATTACTTGACTGAAACTTGGTGAGGTAAGAGTGGATCCTACAATGTGTGATATTTTGACTCTGGTGACAGACAGAGAGAGGATTCTGAACACAACAGTCTTCAGAGGGAATATCTTTGTTTTTTTATGGTAGCCTAAAACTCTAGTACCCCTGTGAGGTATACTGTAGCGTAGTGGCCAGGAGCATGCCCGCGTATCAGAGTGAGTGTTCATGTGAAGAGTGTGCATGTGAAGACTGGCATGTGAAGACTGTGCACGTGAAGAGTGTGCACGTGAAGACTGTGCACTACGTGAAAGTGTGCACCGTGAAGACTGTGCATGTGAAGCCCCCATTCCTGTGATCAGACTGCTGTGGGGATAGTGAGGGTCAGCGTAAACTCTGTAAACACAAACTCTGAACTTTGTTTACATGCACCATAAACCTGTTATTATCGAGTTTCTGGACCTTTAAATTAAATCTAAACTACAACATCCGATGTGAGTGATCTGGGGGACCATGCTCACAAAAAATCTGATTACTTGATTTAGATTTAGCTGTTTACATGACACTTTAACAATGTTATAACTGCATAAGCAGCATTTCGGTGTAAACCTGATCTTCGGAAAGGAGCTGACAAATGATTCTTTTTTTTTTTTTTTTTTTTTTTTTTCTTCTTGTAAACATTTGAATCTCTGTATCTCTTGGACTGTTTCAGTTAGAGAGACATTGTTTATGATACAACCGTAGAGATACAGCCCAAGTGAAAGGTGAATTGTAATGATTTGTTTTCAAGTTCCTAGTGGTCTGATTTGAGCCTGGGCAATCTATGTAATGGTTTCAAGTTGGTTTTAGATCACATTTTTCATATCTGGATGTGTCTAAAATTGATTTGTGATTGAAGAAACATAGTCATCTGGCGGAGCCTGGAGTAGAGCGCTACTCCTCTACATGACTGGTCAGGGACATTTTTTGATCGAATGCCAATAGTAGTCTGTTGCACCTGGGAAAATCTTTTGGTTTGCAGTTAGGGGTGGGCACTACTAGCAAAATCTCAATATACACAGAGTAAAAAAAAAAAAAAAAGCCTTATGCTAACAAAAATCTTTGCAATAAATCTGAAATGTGCCATAACAGTTTTGTAGATATCTTTGTTGAGATTCAGTATTGCACAACTGATGAACAACTGAATTCTCTTTTTACTACTAACAGATGTGAAAGGCAGTGCAGTCACATTTTATGTATACTTTCTTTGCACTAAAAGTAAAGCTTTTATGTGTATACTTTAGGCAGATGGTTGCCCAAATGAAATATGGGCCTCTACAGGCGATTTAAGACCAATCGATGTGTTAAAAAGTGCAAATATATCTACCCCCCCCCCCCCCCACCCCCACCTTCCCCCTTTCCATCTTCCATTACCATGTGATTAGGCTCCATAAGGCGGTCCTTAAGAGTCTTATCTGGGCTTATGTGGGCTTTGGAGCAGGGCATTAGGCGGTTAGCTCACTAACTGCTCCTAGTGTCCTGACTAACTGTTCATTGAGATTTGAAGAAGTAATTTTGCTGCATCGACTATTTGAGAGCTGTTAACCACGTGTCCCCACTGTTAAAAGCATACGTGGTGTTAATGCCTGCATTAGGTTGTGTTCATGTGACATCACCATATTGTAGAATCCCCCTAGTTTAAATTGAGCTGGAGGACAGGTCAGAATTCTCTGGGGGCTGACACACTGAGCAGTTTTTGAAACTTTTTGATTCTTGAGCTCAGTTTGTTTTTTTTTTTTGTTTTTTTTTAAACATTTAACCAACTAAGAAGTGCAGCATGTGCAGTTCAAGGAACACAAATAAACCAGTTATGTGGCATACAATAAAACCCTTGTTATGGCACCATTTTGAGGACTTTATCCCATTTCAAAGCTGAAATTGCGTATCACTATGGCAATAGTCCTAATTTTGTCATCATTCTGGATGGACAATTCAAAATATTGTGAAGTCTGTTGAACCCAGACGATTGCAGAGAGGGTTCATTTGACTAGTATAGTGGTCTGTGCAGTCATTGGATCATCTGTTGACAGCACGTGAAAAGACTAAATACATGTGTTTCCAAAATAAATAATATTTTTCTGTAATTACCATGCATTGGGTCATGTTGTCATTTTAATGTGCACCTACTGGCTGACTAGACAGACACTGACTGAGAGGAGAGCTATAACCCGTTTACACTGTACCGGGACACAAACTGTAATTTAGCAAAATGTCACGAAATAGGGCTATTAAATCATATAAATGTTTTATGGCTGACCTAAGACCAAAAACGGTCTAAGAAAAGAATAGGTAGAGGTGGGGTAGGTGGCCTTTCAGCCCATGTTGGTACTGTACTCGTTTCACTGTGGATAATGACCACACTCTTACCACCTTCAGCAAACATCTTTACAAGGTCTTTTGCTTTTGTTCTTGGGTGAAAAAAAAAACACATTTTGAACTCCTTCCTGAGCGGTATGATGGCTGGACATTTCCATGGTGTTTTATACTTTTTGTATAATTGTTTTGAGCAGATGAACGTGGCACCTTCAGCCATCTGGAAATTTCACCCAAGGCTGAACTAGACTTGTGCAAGTCCACAATTCTCTTCCCTGATATCTTGACTGATTTCTTTTTCGATTTCGATTCTTTTCTCATGATGATGATGATTTGTTTAGTAGCAGGCTAAAGTGGTATGTATATTTTCCATGCATTCTTATGCAGTTTTGTGTGTATATGTAATATGTGCCTATTTTATGTTGTTGGCTAGTTCTATTTCGCTGTGAACTGTGAAGAAGTAAGACCCCTGTAAACATCAGTGAAAAGAACTCTGTCCTCTTCATGTTTGTGATAAACCGGCATATGTTAATATCTTGCGTAAATATACCCAGACACGTATTCAGTTTGTTGTCCATGTGTTAGGTTAGCGTGCTGTACTGCTATTCAGCCTGATGTTCTCTATTTTATTGCTATTACAATAAACTTGCCTTTAGATAAAATTACTGTTCTTTGTCCTCGGATTTTGTAAAATAATTTCCCCAAAAAATGCGACTTATAGTTCAGTGCGACTTGTATGTTTTATATATTGTATAAATATATTATATGTGTTATATATGTCCGGAAAATACGGTACTATTAAAGTAAGAGTAACTTAAAGAGTAACTGTATTGACGTAACATCTGATTTATAATTTTGAAGTTAATGTAATGGAAGGAAAAAAAAAACATTAAATGATTCACGGGGCACACAAATATGAGAGAAAGTAAATCATATCTAAAGGAGCGGAGCAAGACACACACATGTTCAAAATCATTTCACATTGTCAACATAAAGCTTGTAGACTTTCCTCATAGTGGAAAGAGGAAGTACAACCTTTTACTTATTTAAGAGTACAGATACTTAAATACAAATATTACATTATAAGTAGTTAAAGTGTATTGCAGTACAATTTATAAATCTTAAATAATCTTGAATTTAGTCATCTTTATAGGCTCTGTGCACAGTATTGCCTGACAACCTCACTGTGGTGTCCTTACTTCCTGTTCAATTTATCACTGTGAAGTGAGTGTTTTTGGCCGAGTTGAGTTAAAAATGAATAAATATTTAAATATCAGTCCAGTGGACAGGGAGCTGCAGGTGGATATTACTAACAACATGTTAAACATTACACAAATAAAATGAATTCTTCAGCAGAGGATACTTCAGTGTTTAGAAGATAGATGTTTGTGTCTAAATACTGACACTAATGCCCAGTTTTGAGCCATAATGAATATTAAAACACCACACCACAACTGAAGTATTCTACACATAAAATAATTGAGTAGTTTTTTGTTTTTTTTTCCTTATTCACTTGAATTTTAATAGGTTGTTTATTTTATGTTTTTGCTATTTTAATAAAAAGTTAACTGTTATACTCTAAACTCTCAAATGCACTTAAAGCACGGGTCCCCAACCTTTTTTGCATCATGGACCTGAATAATTTATGTTTTATTTTCACAGACCGGCGAGTAATTTATCTTCTTTTTGCTTGGAGGTCGTAGGCCCCTCAGTTTGGCCTTTTCCCTTTGCAAAAAAGCTCTCCAAAGACTTTTGTTTTTAGCTCATTTTCACGAGCTTGTGGGTCTAATTTTGGCCAATGTGTCTGATGCGTGATGTGTTATACGTGATATGTCACCGAGAGGACAAGAGCAGATCTAGCACAGATATAATAAACTCGCCGTTATATCTTCCTGCCAATGGATTTCTGCGGTGTTTTCCTGTCAGGATTTTCATTATATATCTCCGGACAAGCTTATTAGCGTGTCATGAGGGACGGGCGAAAAGTTACGTCGGAGAAACTGAGATTGCTGATAAATATTTTACTGCTTTTGTGTGGCCTGGTAGGAAATGCGTAACGGACCGGTACCGGTCCCCGGCCCGGTGGTTGGGGATCACTGCTTTAAAGTACTTATCTGGAGGACTGTCCTAATGTATATGCTTCAGGATGTTGGGGACCTTACAAAACTATTGGTGATTATGCAAATTAGAGGTTGGGAAGTAACTGAACACATGTACTAAGAACACACATATTAAGAATACAAATTTTGACTTTTACTCTACAGCTACTTTAAACCAAATGATTACATGTTAAGATATTAATAAGAAAGCACGTGATTGTGTCAGGTCGGAATTTTAATTTTTTTGACATTTTAAAATAATGCAACTTAATGTGACAATAGAATTAGGGTTAGGTTCTGAGCTTTCCTGTCCATATACTGAGAATGAGAAAAACTTGTATGTGTACTCTATCTGCAGGTTAAGGCCCTGGCAACCCAGGACCAGTTGTGATTGTAGTACCTTTTTTTAAAATTGCAGGAGTGCAGGATAGGCACCGTAGCTTTAAATGATTGTGTCCCTAACTTTCCACTGTCTCTCTGTCCACAGCCATGCAGCAAGTGTTGGACAATGTACCTGAGGAGCAGCAGGCCCCCAGTGGAGGAGGAGGGGGCGGAGCTAAAGACATCGACCTGCTGTTTCTGCGTGGCATCATGGAGAGCCCTACAGTAAGTCACAGCACGCACACAACCACAGACAGGGATCTTAGCAATACATCACATGCTATTTGGGAATGTCAAAGAAGGTGGCTTATGCAAAGTCAGCTTTGAGTGAAATGAGTGGTCTAGCCTGCCATATGCACACTACATATCTGAGACTGTCGACTGCTGCTGCCAATGCTAAAGCTTCATTTTTTGTTATTCACCCACTATTAGAGCCGCAAGATTATTTACAACAATATCCTAATTGCAGTTTGAATGGGCGCACTTAGCAAATGAC
>JAIEZT010000401.1:0-35000 GCA_019594935.1 Periophthalmus modestus | reverse complement strand
AGACCACAGAGCAGGGGGACGCACAGGGCAGACTGCTGCTGCAGCATCTGACTGCCCTGCCTGTTCTCTGCATTAGAGCTGCTCACTGTGCACATCAGTGGCCCACAGAAATGCACTGCTCAAAAAAAATTAGACTAAATTAGAATTAGACTAAAATTAAACACTTTGAAAACACATTAGATCTAAATGAAGGAAAAAATAATTTAGATTTTTTTTTTTACTGATAATGTGAAAGTAATTTATTAGTAGCAAAAGGATGCCACATGATTTTATGTAAATGAAAATGATCTCCCTACAGAGGGGTTAAACTAAAGACACCCCAAAAATGATGCAGCAGATGGGTCTATTTTTCCAAAATGTCATTATAGCAACTCAAAAAGATACTCAATAGTTAGTATGGCCCCCACGTGCTTGTATGCATGCCTGACAACGGCGGGGCATGCTCCTAATGAGGTGACGGATGGTTTCTTGGGGGATCTCCTCCCAGATTTGGACCAGGACATCACTGAGCTCCTGGACAGTTTGAGGAGCAACCTGATGGAGCAGGATGGACTGAAAGATAATGTCCCAGAGATGTTCTATTGGGTTTAGGTCAGATGAACGTGAGGGCCAGTCAATGGTATCAATACTTTCATCCTCCAGGAACTGCCTGCATACTCTGGCCACATGAGGTCGGGCATTGTCGTGAATCAGGAGGAACCCAGGTCCCACTGCACCAACATAGGGTCTGACAATTGGTCCAAGAATTTCATCCCTATACCTAATGGCAGTCAGGGTGCCATTATCTAATCTGTAGAGGTCTGTGCGTCCTTCCAGAGATATGCCTCCCCGGACCATCACTGACCCACCACCAAACCGGTCATGCTCAATGATGTAGGCAGCAAAACCCTTTCACGTCTTTCGCATGTGTTCAGGTTGAACCTGCTCTCATTGGTGAAGAGCACAGGACGCCAGTGGAGCACTTGCCAATTCTGGTGGTCTATGGCTAATGCCAATCAAGCTCTATGGTGCTGGGCAGTGAGCACAGGGGCCATTACAGGACGTCGGGCCCTCAGGCCATCCTCGTGGAGTCTGTTTCTGATTGTTTGGTCAGAAACATTCACACCAGTGGCCCGCTGGAGGTCATTCTGTAGGGCTCTGGCAGTGCTCATCTTGTTCCTCCTTGCACAAAGGCGCAGATAACGATCCTGCCGAGAGTTTGAGGACCTTCTACAACCCTGCCCAGCTCTCCTGGAGTAACTACCTGTCTCTTGGAATCTAGTCCATGCTCTTGAGATTGACTGGGAGACACTGCCATCCTGGAGGAGTTGGACCACTTGTGCAACCTCTGCAACATCCAGGTACTGCACCATGCTATCCAGAATGTTGATCCAAGCCAAAGGAAAAAGTCAGTCAGTAAAGAAATCTGCCGGAAGAGATGAGGAGGGAAAAATACCAGTGGCATCAACTTGGAAAACCATCCCTTTTTTGGGGGCTGTCTTACTGTTGCCCCTCTAGTGCACCTGTTGTTTATTTCATTAACAAAAAAGCAGCTGAAACTGATTAGCAACCCCCTATGCTTCTTAACCGACCATATCAATATCCCAGAAGTTTGACTGGTAGGTTGCTATACTCTGATTAAAGACTGGTCCTCTAATTTTTTTGAGCAGTGTATTTATCCGGGATCTACTGGAGGTATTATTTTGTTCACTTTGGTATTTTCAAGAAAAGACAACTTTGTGAGTTGCGGGGCTCCGTCAGCTTCTTTCAATACTTTTTCATAGTCCTTTGCAAACTGCGTACTCATCTAAAAAGCAACGTAAGTGCAAAATGCTCTAAAAAACTTTCTAAACTAAGTCCATGCTGTATCCACACAGATGACAGAAGTGTGTGGGCTCTTTTTCCTCATTGAGTTTGGCCACTATGACATTTCTGATATTATATTTAACATTTACATGCTGAAATGTTTGGGCCTTCTGTGAAGTCACTGATGGTTCCCCTCTACTGAAATGCATGGATACATTGTTTTTCGCTCTCTAAGAATAATATATAATGTTTATGTCCTTACCAATATGTGACACTTATTGAAATAAGAAGTAAGCAATAGTTCTAATTGTGTCCCAGGGCGTGACATTCCGGGTTGACAAGGGTGAGCTGGTGATTGCGCGAATCCTTCACGGAGGTATGATCGACCGTCAGGGCCTGCTACACGTGGGCGACATCATCAAAGAGGTGAACGGTAAAGATGTGGGCAACAACCCCACCGAGCTCCAAGAACTACTGAAGGAGTGCAGTGGCAGTATCACCCTCAAGATCCTGCCCAGCTACAGGGATGCACCCGCACCACCGCAGGTAAATACTCCACACAAACAGGTATATACCACACATACAGGTATATATCCCACACATACAGCTATATTGCTTTGTTTCACTGTATGCCATTTAACTTCTCTTTCTCTATGGAGACAAGTATGTGTTGACATTAGGGCAAGTTACAGCTCAGACCAGTGGAGAGATGACACCCTCACTTAGATTGTAGCAAAGCCTGAATACTGTCAACATTTTGAGAGTTTAAGATACAGCCAAATTATGTAAGCTAAAATAGAAATAGTATGCTTTTTGATTACAGTGAGAGTGAAATTGCCCTCTGCATTTAACCCAACCTTTAATGCCAGAGGGCAGTGGTCAGAAGTTCCTAGATGGAAGATGGGCCCATTGCGTTTTAGCCTGTGAGGTTAAATATTATGCATTATTATAGTATTGGCTCTCTGCTCACTCAATCATAAATACAACATATTTCAGGATATTAAAAAGAAATAATTTCCTGTCGTATAAGAATGTGGGTCTACATTCCCAAGTCTGCCTGCCCCCAACTGGAGCAGACGACCCCTCCCCACTCTGATGTGTACTGGACAGTTCCTCCCAGAATACTGTGTGTAAGCCTATTAATAACCCTTCAGAGGAAATGTAGGTCTCTCTCTCTCTCACACACACTCTCTCTCTCTCTCTCTCTCACTCTCACTCTCACTCTCACTCTCACTCTCACTCTCTTTCTCTCTCTAATTCCCTTCCTGTCATAAAACTACTGCATAACCAATCAGAAAGCAGAATGATCTCCTAGATCCTACAACTAAAATCAGTTTGGTTGTTCATCATGTTGGTTAACATTATTGTGTGTGTGCAATGTGCGTGCGCATGCGAGAGAGGGAGAGTGTGTGTCTGTGTACTCTTTTACATTGGCTAACAGTTGTCTATCTGTATGTCTGCGTGTTGCAGGTATACGTGCGTCCGTACTTTGACTATGAACCAGCCCAGGATAGCCTGATCCCCTGCAGAGAGGCGGGAATGGCCTTCCACAGAGGAGACATCATGCAGATTGTCAACAGGGAGGACCCCAACTGGTGGCAGGTGAAACATGACCTGACAAACTATAATAATAATAATAATAATAATAATAATTAAAACTGCAAGCAGTGATAAAGGCCCTCGCCACCCCTTGCGACCGCGGGGTACACGCCACCGCGGAGATCGCGCCTCTTCTCGCTTACATCGCCCCTCCCACCAAAATCAGCGACTGAGTAATACTACTCCATTCATTCCAATGAGAGCATTTATGACATTTTCACACCTGCACGGTTAGAAATAGAAGTATGTCTTCATTGGCTTTTTTGTTCAGTATGATGAGTGGAATATGTGGACCAAATTTCTATGACAAAGTAAATTTTTTCATCTCAGTTAACCAATACCCATGTATTTCAATGAGAAATGTCGGTCGTTGCCATGGCAACACACTTGAAAATAGAGGTATGTTATTTTTAGCTTTTTTGTTCCAGATGGGGATAGGGATGTCCATGCCAAATTTCAAATGTTTTTGAAAAAGTAAAAGTTTTTGGGTCCCTTTCAAAATTTCAAGGGGGCGCTGTGGAGCAATGGATTGTCTCATCTATGTAAACTGTATATCATTACATTTAGATGAACACTGTGACCAAAATGTATATTAATGCCGGTTAACAGGACACTGCATGTTTGAGTTAGGTCCAGTTTAATACTTGAAAAAACGCCGTTTTTCTTCGCATATTGGCCACACCCACATTTTATGATGTAGAAAAATCCAAGTGAGTCGTCTTTAATCCCACATGGGTCTAGTTCATTTTGTATAATTTTCAAGTTTGTTGAATGAAAATCCATGACGTAAAAAATCCAAAAGTGACAGTTAAAATTTTTTAAAAATGGGGTTCCGCCCATGTTTTTGACAAAGTAAAATTTTTTGGGTCCCATTCAAAATTTCAAGGGGGCGCTGTGGAGCAATGGATTGTCTCATCTATATAAACTGTACATCATGACATTCAGATGAACAATGTGACCAAAATGTATATTAATGCCGGTTAACAGGACACTGCATGTTTGCGTTAGGTGCAATGTAATACTTGAAAAAGCGCCGTTTTTCTTTGCATGTTGGCCACACCCACATCCAAGACAGTCGTCTACAATCACACATGGCCCTAGTTGATTTTGACCAATTTGTAAGTTTCTTGAATGAAAATCCATGGCGTAAAAAATCCAAACGTGAGAGTTAAAATTTCAAAAAAATGGTGTTCCGCCCACAATGGCCGACTTCCTGTCGGGTTTAGGGTGGGGTCATAATATAATTTTTTACTTGTCTTGACATGTTCTATGGTTCTACCAAATTTCATTTGTCTACGATGAAAAAGGTCTGTCATTGCCGTAATGTTTTTTTTTTTTTTGAGGTGGCGCTATTCAGTCATTTTGAAGTGTGAATTTTTTTCAATACCAAAATAATTAATTTTTCACCAGTTTTGAATTTTGGGTCAGATAAAATTGAGTTTTCGTTAACATTCAGGGGGTCAAAAATGGCTTCGAAGTCGCGAGGAAAATAATAAGAATAATAATAATGGAAACTGATTTTCGACCCATTTTTTTTCTCCTAAACCATAAAAGCTACAGTCATGTGACTTTCTCACATTGTGCCCCATGACAAATAAGGCCGATGTGAATTTTTTCACAAGTCCACGACAAATCGATTGTCTGCTACGAATTTTTGAAAATGAAATTTGAAGAGGGCGCTAGAGAGTCATTTTGTGAGATAAAGCCATAATTTGCTTATCATTGTATTCAGCTCACAAATGTGCATAAACGCTGTATTAGCGTTTTCCCAACAAAAAATGTGTGAAAGAGAAATATTTTATTGAAATATTCCAAAAATTGCGATTTTGTATAAAATTCACCATGACCACACCCAACGTCATATTCAAATATAATTGATGATCTTTAATCTCACATGGGTTTAGTGGGTTTTGGCCAAATTTGACATGTTTGTGATGAAAACTGTGCGAGGAGATGTCCTGAATGTGAGGGTGTGCGCTTTTGTCATTACCGGGTTTGATCCAATATGGCCGACTTCCTGTAAATTTTAGGGCGGGGCCATAATATCATTTTTGTCATGTCCCGACATGTTCTATTTTTTGATGCGAGTCTCAGATTTTTCAGTCGACTTTTTTCCGAGTCGGGCTCCCATAGGCCCAATGAAAATCAAAGTTTGAGGTGGCGCTACCGAGTCGTCGTCTTTCGTTTTTTTTTTCGCGCGGTCTTCGGTGACAATTAGAGCTTGGCGAGTTCTAATTTTTGACACCACTCACTGGCATGTCGGGGCGTGTTAACCACTTGATTTTTGCCATTTTCCCCGTTTCGGACGCGGTTTTAATGAGTCCCTCGCCGGGACGTTGTCTCCGGCTCGGGCCTAATAATGGAAACTGATTTTCGACCCATTATTTTTCTCCTAAACCATAAAAGCTACAGTCATGTGACTTTCTCACATTGTGCCCCATCACAAATAAGGCCCCTGTGAATTTTTTCACAAGTCCACGGCAAATCACTTGTCTGCTACGAATTTTTGAAAATGAAATTTGAAGAGGGCGCTAGAGAGCCATTTTATGAGATAAAGCCATGATTTGCATATCATTGTGTTCAGCTCACAAATGTGCATAAACGCTGTATTAGCGTTTTCCCAACAAAACATTTGTGAAGGAGAAATATTTTATTGAAATATTCAAACATTTGTGATTTTGTATAAAATTCCCCATGACCACACCCAAAGTCATATTCAAATATAATTGATGATCTTTAATCTCACATGGGTTTAGTGGGTTTTGGCCAAATTTGAAGTGTTTGTGATGAAAACTGTGCGAGGAGATGTCCTGAATGTGAGGGTGTGCTCTTTTTCATCACCGGTTTTGATCCAATATGGCCGACTTCCTGTACATTTTAGGGCGGGGCCATAATATCATTTTTGTCATGTCCTGACATGTTCTATTTTTTGATGCGAGTTTCAGATTTTTAGGTTCACTTTTTTCCGAGTCGGGGTCCCATAGGCCCAATGAAAATCAAAGTTTGAGGTGGCGCTATCGAGTCGTCTTTCGTTATTGTTTTTCGCGGTCTTTGGTGACAATTAGAGCTTGGCGAGTTCTAATTTTTGACACCACTCACTGGCATGTCGGGGCGTGTTAACCACTTGATTTTTGCCATTTTCCCCGTTTCGGACGCGGTTTTAATGAGTCCCTCGCCGGGACGTTGTCTCCGGCTCGGGCCTAATAATGATGATGATAATAATAATATTAATAATAATAATAATAATAATAATAATAATAATAATAATAATAATAATAATAATAAAATAGAAAGGTCTTTAGGTTAGCTTCAAAAAAGTCCAGGCTCTGTGTGGCTCTCAGCTGGACAGGGAGGCAATTTCTCAGACGTGGTGCAGCTGAGAGCGCTCGGTCCCCCATTGTACGGAGCCTAGTGGGGGGGACCTGGAGGAGCTTGTTGCCTGAAGATCTGAGGGTGTGGTTTGAGGATTGTAAAGTGATCAGGTCTTGCAAGTACAGTGGTGCCTGCAGAAGAATTTTGTATTCGATCCGGGATGAAACAGGGAGCCAGTGATTTAAGAATAGCAGTGATATGTTCAAATTTCCTGATTTTCATTAGGATTCTGGCGGAGTTGTCTTGAATGTATTGCAGTTTTTGAATGTCCTTGGCAGGAATCCCCAAAAAAAAAGGTGTGGACAAGTTTCTCTGCAACTGGGAGGTTTCAAAGGGGGCAGAGTTTGGGGATGTTTCGTAGGTGGTGAAACAATGTCTTGCACAGGTGTTTTATGTGGTTACTGAAAGTCAACTGTGGATCCAACCGAACCCCAGGTTAGTGACTGAGGAGGAGAGAGTGATGACCTGACCATCAAAGGTGAACCACGATATAGGAAGCGAAGTTGATGGAGGGTGCCAACAAGGATTGCCTCGGTTTTACTACTGTTTAGCTGAAGGAAGCTGCTGTTTATCCATGCCTTTACCTCCTTAAGGCATGGAGTGAGTCATGACAGAGCTTCAGAGGGGCTTGGGGCAGTTCTGATGTACAGTTGCGTGTCATCAGCATAACAGTGACCAAGGGTGGATGATAAACGGATGGGACCGAGAACCGACCGCTCCGCATGTGACAGGAAGAAGCCTGGACTTACTTCCACCCAACAGAACACATTCAGTCCTGTCAGAAGGTAGGACTGGAACTACTGTAATAAAGTTCCCGACAAGCCAGTGGTGTTGTGGAGGCAATCCGGGAGACTGGTGCAAGCCACAGTGTCAAATGCTGCTGTCAGGTCGAGGAGAATGAGCAGAGATGGTGAACCTGCATCAGCTGCCATCAATGGGTCATTTGTCACCCTGAGCAGAGCTTTTTCCGTGTTGTGGGCTGAACGGAAGCCTGACTGGAACCTATAGATTTGGGAGGCTGCTACTTTCTCTAGGACCTTTGACAGAAAGGTGAGATTTGAAATAGGCCTGTAGTTAGCAAGCACCTCTGGATCTAATGAGGGCTTCTTTAGGATGGGACAGATGACAGCAGCTTTAAGGGAGGATGGGACGTGTCCAGTTTGTAGTGAGAGGTTCACAACCTGCTCAATGATTTAACTGACCATGGGAATGTATGATTTGAGCAGAGCTGTTGGAATGGGGTCCAGTATGCAGGTGGACGATCTTATTCTTCTCAGAGTTTCTTCAATGTGGCTCTTTGAAACTACAGTGAAGTATGGGAGAGATGGGAAACTCCCAGATGAGTAACTGGGGATAGAAGGAGATTGGGAGGAAAGACTGGGCATTGATGAGCAGATATTTTTGACTTTAGATCTAAAAAAGTCAATGAAGCTGTTGCATCGCTCCTCAGTGGCTTCTGTGGAGGAAGATAGCTGTGGTTCCAGGAGGTAATTTATTGTGGCAAAAATCTGCTTTGGGTTGCCAATGTTTATATTGATTTGATTAGAATAAAACTTTCCTTTAGGGACTTACAGTAGGCCCTTTGATGGTCTTGGAAGGCAAGCTTGAAAACAGTAAGCCCAGACTAACTAATGCAAGAATCACATTTCAGAACATGTTTGTACAGATATAACCTACAGGGTTATCCATTTTTATGCAGAATAGGACCCGATGGAGACACAAGGAGGGCAACTGACACACGGGGACATTTCAGAACATGTTTGTACAGATCTAACCTACAGCGTTAGCAGCTTTTACACAGAATAAGACAGGACATTTTGTTGTTTGTGTAGGAAATTATGGTACTTCAACAATTTGCAGGCTTTGCAATTTGCTAATTGTGTCCATTCATATTATGATTTTAATTTGAATGTGATTCATCTTGCAAACTAAACACTAACATACTACATCAAGAAGTGGTCACTGGATCATTTGAGAGCTTTCAATATAAAGCACCAATACTGGTGATGGATATTGGATCGATACTATGTACTTGTACTTGTACTTGTACTCATCAATGTGTTACTGCTACTGGGCTAACGTTGCTAGTAGTAATGATGATTCTTTGGCAATGTAAAGATACTAAGTTTACGTGAATTGTGATAAAATCAAAATCATGATGTGGCTCCAAGAAAATGGTGCAGTTAGCTGTGCTGCACTTTGCCTTTTCCACACGGTGCACTTTTGACTGTTGCCAGAGAACTCCTAATTCAAGAATTCAAATGTGGAGTGAAAGAGAAAAAGCTGTAAACAAACAGCAGTAACTATTGCGTATTAAATAGTGGTAATAATAGCATAATGGATCCTTGTATAAATCATATTGGTCTTCAGTCCTGAGTAATCTTGCGCTAACGTTGTTCTTGTATTGGCCAGGCGTGTCACGTCGTGGGTGGGGCCACTGGTCTCATCCCCAGTCAGTTCCTGGAGGAGAAGAGGAAAGCCTTCGTCCCTCGAGACTTTGAAGGATCAGGTCAGTGCAGGACTCAAATTTATTAAAATGTTGATATTCATAATTGTTTACTTGACTATAAGCTACAGCCAAAAGACCTTTATAGAGTCATTATTAACTCAAAATGTGGGGGGAAAAAAATTACAATTACTTAATAATAATTAAAATATTTTGATTTGTCGAGTAATCAAAAAAAAAAAAAAAAGAATCGCTGATTAGTCGAAAATAATCACTAGTTGAAGCTTTAATTTAATGCCATATTGGGAAACATTCTAGACAAAGCAATAACATCTCAAGGGAAACAAGTAGATGGTGAATCCTCAAGCAGAAAAGTTACAGACCTGCAGATACATGTTGAAATCGTATACAAAGTAATTTTCTCTGTAATAAAGAAAAAAAAAATAATAGTTTTGTGTTGTTGTGTAATTGTTAGTATGTTTAATTTATCGTTTCCATATAAGTTTATCCTGAAAGTGTGATGTAACATTTGTCACTGTGGGAGATTCCAGAGACTAAGAGCAGAGAAATGAGCTGATGTGGCCCTCTGCTGGTCATATAGTGGACTTGCCAGAAAGGCACGTGTACACTAGAGCAGTAGAGCAGTGGTCCCCAACCTTTTTATCACCGCGGACCGGTCAACGCATGACCATTTTACTGCGGCCCAGGGAAAGGGGGGTGTGTTAAGCGCATAAAAATACAACTTACTATACCGCTGAATCAGTGGGAGCCCTGCTCTTGTTTCTTTCTTTCCTTCTTGTTCACGTTTGTTTCTTACTTAAATTTAAACTTTTAATCCAGGTGCTTAGTCTCCATGTGGCAAAGCAGTTTTGAAGGTTTCATTGCCTCGTTCGCTTTTCCCCGCACATTACGCAGAGTGGACTTGCGCATGAGACTCACCTGTGGGGACAAACTCATATTTTAAGTAGGACTCCTGGTGTCTGTTAAATTGATCTTTGTTTTTCTTGGAGGTTGTAGGCTCCTCTTCTGGCTCCTCAGTTTGGCCTTTTCCCCTTTGCAAAAAAAAGCTCTCCAAAGACTTTTGTTTTGGCTCATTTTCACGAGCTTGTGGGTCTGTGTTGTGTGACATGTCTGTTATACGTGATACGTCATCACGGAGGACAAGAGCAGATCCAGCACAGATATAATAAACTAGCCGTTATATCAAATGGATTTCTGTTGTGATTTCCTATCAGGAGTTTCATTATATATCTACAGACAAGCTTACTATGTGTCATGAGGGAGGGGCGAAAGTTCCGTCAGAAAGAGGCATCACTGATAAATTATTTACTGTTTTTGTGCAGCCCGGTAGCAAATGCGTAACGGACCGGTACCGTTCCCCGGCCCGGTGGTTGGGGACCACTGCACTAGAGGAGCGGGAGTGTCTCTTTGTATCTCCCTTTGATATACCCTACCAAGTGTGGAATATTTACATTGTAGCATCAAAACTATGAATGACACATATAGAATGCAGCAAACAAAAAAACTTGTTTTAGATTTTTTTTTTTTTTATAAAAAAAATAAATAAATAAAAAAATTTACCCTTTGCTTTGCTCACTGCTTTGCACATTTCTTGACTCTAACAAGGCACACCTGTCAAGTGAAAACCATTTCAAGAGGCTTCATTGTGAAGCTCATTGAAAGGAGGCCAAGGGTTTGCAGAGCAGCAAAAGGAATATAAAATATAAACTAATTTGGTAGTTATTTAACTTTTTTTCCATTCATCTTGTTTCATATGTTTGATGTCTTCTGTATATAAAATGTAGAAAGTTCTAAACAAAAAAAAAACATTGCATACTGCAGTCTAAACACTATTAATACTGTACACAGACTGTTTAAGCTCTTAAAGTGACCCCTACGGATGCGTTTGTAGGGATGCTGTGTGGGACCCTCGCTGGGAAAAAGAAGAAGAAAATGATGTACCTGACGGCCAAGAACGCAGGTCAGACACATATCACATTTTTAAGATGTACACACACGCATTTTAAGTTCCCATGCTTTTTTACATACTTTTATTCATTTCCTGGAGACAGATTCTAACCTTAAAGTGCATATCATAGATTAGACTACTCAAAACAAGATAGTTAACGTTGTTATATTTAAAGTTTTACTCAGTACTTGCCTAACCTTAACCTAAAACCCTAATCTTTACCTATTTTAACTTAGACCTGAACTTTAAAACCAAGTTGTTGATCTAATAATAAAGGGTTTACTTGAGGACATGAGGACTTAATGGTTGCCCCCATAAGAGGCAGGTTCCCATGACGTGTGTCAGTGTGTACAAAATTTGAGTCTCCCACACTGTGATGAATACCCACATATGCACACACTCTCTCTAATGAGCCCTGGTGTCTCTGTGCAGACTTCGACCGGCACGAGCTGCAGATCTATGAGGAGGTGGCCAAAGTCCCGCCCTTTCAGAGGAAAACACTAGTTCTGATTGGTGCTCAGGGTGTGGGTAGGCGGAGCTTGAAGAACAGGCTGATGGTCCTGCACCCCACCCTGTTTGGCACTACCGTCCCATGTGAGTCTTTTAAGAAAGTAACTTGGCTTGCTGCCTTAACCTACAGACAGAGGACACATATAAATGTTTCTCATCCTCAGCATATGGGTAGGCTATGTTTCATGTGAAAGCTGCACTAGCACTGATTCATGATTGGCAGGTGCTGAGTTTTAGGTAGTGACCATTCAGAAAAGAGAGTGAGTCAGTTTATGTTTAAACCAACTGATTTTCAGCATGTTCGGCTTTTTGACTGGATAATCATCTTGAGAACCAAAACACCAAATTATAACATAAATAGGCTGTCCTTGTGTTGAACATATGATACCCCGCCCACAACCAAATAGAGCTGCTAAACTGGGCAGTACCTGTAAGGCTTGAGGTGAGGGGGGGAGTAATCAGTCTTGTGTGATGTCACCAACTATTGAAACAAGGCCACTGGAGCCAGCACACTTAGATTTAGCCATTTTTGGTCAAAAAGCTGCAAATGTACCTAGTTTGCTCTAAAGTGACAGTATGTAATGCTATTAAAACAAAATATACACAGTTAAGTAGTGAAAAAAGTGGATTTAGTGTTTAGCCCCACTAATAATAAATTGGCATTAGAATCGTTTTCAATAAAAGCTATATTTGATTTGAGCATGTTTATATCATATCTGGAGATAATTCATGTTTATGGAATCTGACATTAAAATCTCACATTCTGCCCCTTTAACTAGGTAAGAATCAAACCACAATAACAAAATAATCTTTCACAAATGCTTTACTAGTGATTAATCTGAGTTGTGTGTCAGACACCTCGCGGCGGCCCAGAGATGACGAGCTGGACAGGAACTCGTACCACTTCACGTCACGCTCGGAGATGGAGCAGGATGTGAAGGCTGGACGCTTCCTGGAGCATGGAGAGTACGAGGGAAACCTGTACGGCACCAAGATCGAATCCATTCACCAAGTCGTGACCACCGGGCGAACCTGCATCCTCGACGTCAACCCACAGGTGAGTGAGCCAGAGAAGCAGGGGGGGCCAGAGGAGCGGGGGGGCCAGAGGAGCAGGGGGGCCAGGGGAGCAGGGGGGCCAGGGGAGCAGGGGGGGCAGAGGAGCAGGGGGCAGAGGAGCAGGGGGGCCAGAGGAGCAGGGGGGCCAGAGGAGCAGGGGGGCCAGGGGAGCAGGTATTAACTGAATATAGGACGACTGAATGAAGGCAGATAGACGCACTGGTTTATTGCACTTTAGGAGCAATAAAGGGAGCTAGGGTGGACATTCGGATACAGCCAATGTCATCAACAGTTATTTGTTTTCCTCATTATTTAACCCTACATTCTGTTAATTATCTGACTGAGCTAACCTGTCTTATGTGTATGTGTGCAGGCCCTGAAGGTCCTGAGGACGGCTGAGTTCATGCCATACGTGGTCTTCATCGCTGCTCCAGACTTCGACACGCTCAAAGCCATGCACAAGGCTGTGGTGGACGCCGGGCTCACCACCAAACAGCTCACGGTAAACTCCTTCACACTACAGTGACTGTTAAAGTGGGACTAAATACCTAAACCCCGACCACAACCCCATTTGACCCACAACCCAGTACCTGTGGACTAAAGAAAAGAGTGAAGGGAGAGGAGGGGTGGCGTCTGGGGGTATAAGGAACAGTGCCATTAATCTATCTAGGTATGAACACTGTAAACTGCACCCCTGCAGCCAGTACTGGCTATAATCAGGGCAGAGGTGCATGATGCCACCAAGCACATAAAATTGGCAGTGACTACTGCAGCCAGTAGTCACCAGAAAACAGCAAAGTTGCTTCAACACTTGTAACCTGTCAGGAAAAAGTTCTTTACTTTCAAAACATTTTTTTGTCCCAATCAGTCAAGCCACTTCAGTTCTGACCAAAAATACAAAATTTGACTTTAAAATGTGTTATTTTAATATTTCACAAGCGAGCTCTAACTGTAAACAAATGTTTGTAAACAAAAGTTTACAAACATGAAAATTGCCCATTTTCCATATAAAAAAGTGGATGTGGGCTTAAATTTTTTTAGCTTTTTATAACCCTCATGGGTGTGCCAAGGATTAGTAATAACTTTGACTGTGGCATATTTAAGTTTTTGTGTAGGAGCTGTGTGTAGTTTTTAAATAGTGTTTTCTCCCATATTCTCCCATTATAATCAAATGCTTGTCCTGCCCATGTTATGTATGTGTGGAGACACAACTTTTTTGATTGCTCTGTAATGACTATAATTATGATTTCCTAAATGTTTTCCCCTTTTCAGAAAGTTTTTTTTTTTTGGTTTTTTTTTTGGTTTTTTTTGTTTTTACTTTACTTGCTTAATTTACCTTTTAAACAGCCCTCTGTGAAGAAAGCCATTTTCCCCCATGCTGTACCTCTGGAGCTTTAGACAGTAATATTTACTTATATTTAGGAGGGTCCTGGTGGCATATACTTACCTTGTGAAATGTGGTGCAATAGTTCAGATAAAATACACCAGAAGTAGAGTCGTGTTTACTGTAGCAGCAACTACACCCTGATCCTTCTTGCTTGGATTGTAAACAGACACACATGAGGAACTACTATGGCTTTTTTACTTTTAAGAACACTTCAAACTGGATTCATAGTGTTTTGTGGACTGGGGGTCATTATGTGCGGACATTCTAAAGGATAATATGGATGAGAATACTGCAGTTTCACTTTACAACCTTACGACAGGAGAGTAATAAAGCCACCTAATTATTTTCACTATTTTCAAGTTTGTGACCTCTGTGTCTTTCACTTCAACTGCTCCCAGTTTTAATGGCTGAGCAGCTCAGAATTGCTCTGACATAATACAGATGAGGAACACAGCCAATTTAAAATTGCACATGAAGATCCAAAGTTACACCTCCCCAAAGTTGGGGAGAAGCAAATTGAGTCTTAAATAGGGCAAATGATACTGTAATGTGTGGTGGGCTTTAGGTTTGCAACCAAAAATCTTCCAAATATCTCTAATACAGTAGCAACTTTAACGCTTTTACCATGAAATGAAACAGTACACTAGTCCCCACTGCATGCCAATCAATTACTTTGTGTTTCAGGACGTGGACTTGAGGAAGACTGTGGACGAGAGCGCTCGGATCCAGAGGGCCTACAGCCACTACTTTGACCTGACCATCACCAATGACAACCTAGACCGAGCCTTCGACACACTCCAGAGTGCTGTGGACAAACTGACAAGTGAGCCACAGTGGGTCCCAGTCAACTGGGTCTACTGAGGGCTCCAGCGTCAGCCAAGGCCCCGGTCTACTGAGGGCCCCAAAGTCATCCAGAGGCCCACTGTACTAAGGGCCCTCTTCCCAGCTCCATCTAGGGGCCCGGTGTACTGAGAAATGCCCTGACTCTACTGTGGGCCCCCTGACTTGGACACAAACATTCCTGCTCCTCCCTGGCTGCACAAAAGGTTTTCTAAGCTCTTATTTATTTTATAACTTTTTATGAAACTTTCTACTGGAGCAGAATTGGAGTGAACATAACGGGTCTGATGTGGGTCATGTTTGTACCTTTATTTATTGCTTGGGATTGGATAGTTGGTTTTGTGCCATCTTCAAGAGAGACATTAGGGCCCAGACCGTTACACCATCATCTCGTGTCAAAAAAACCTGTTTTGTCTAGTCTCATGTCTAAAAACACCACTCTCCGTTGTTGCAAAACTGTTCCTTTAACACGAACCAGTCACTACGTTTGCATATATAGACATACATTTGAAATGGAGCATCTTAAAATCAAATGCAAATGTAGTGACTGTCTCCTGTGTCGCATTTTTTTTGTTAGTAGTTGTCACAGTAGATGTAGACAAACGCTTAGATCACTGTTTAAAACATACATCTCCCTCCATTTTAGAGTTTTGACAGATGCCTATGCTGAGAACTACTTTGATGGTACTTTTGTATATTATGGAGAAGACGTGGTAGTGCCCCAAAGTAAATCCTTTTAGCTTTAACTGGGATATTTCAATATTTTAGAAAATGCCAGCCGTCAACCTACAATTTGTAATATTAGCCCGTTATGATGGCAATGTAGAATCCAAATTTGAAAGATTAAATATCACATACATTGCAAGTTATGTTACACTTAGAATTATAGGAGTGATTATATTATAGGAGTAAGAATAACATTTTAGTAATAGTAATAATTGGAAAGACAAAACAATAATGCACAAAAATCTGGTATTTTCAAACGATGGACACAAACATTAGAACTAAATTATTTCTTTGGCACAAGAAACACAAATGTTCACATTACATATTGTCAACATAAAGCTTTTGTCACTTGTAGACTTACAGTGGGGAGAGGAACCACAACTTTTACAGAAGTGAGAGTACTGCAAGACTGTACAATATTACTCAAGTAGCAATAAAGTATGGTGTCTGATAACTACCAAAATCTTACCCTCTTCTGTATTAAATTCTTAAATGCTGACCTATCCCAAGTGTTCTTTTGTTTTCCATTTTGAAGTGTCTGGACCTTTTAGCCGTATTTATTAGCCAAAAACCCTTCTCTTGGTGCTACATTCAAGCTACAGTTCACTTACCTGTGTCATGTGCATATCCTGTTTTTTTTCTGTTAAATTAAAATGATGTCCAAATCTATGCATCTACCTTGTGAATGTCATAACTGTAGTCAAATTTTCTATTAAAAAATAACCCAGAAACAATGAGCATTTTCCAACATTTTTATTAACGCAACTTACAGTCAAGCCAAAGAGTGAACTATATTAAGTGATACGTATTCACATTATGTTCTAACGGGGTTTACAGCATCTCGTGTTCTGTAAGCAGAAAAAGTTGACAAATTGTTTTAAAATAAAAAAATGTACACTTACAAACAGGAAAAGGAGGAGCATAGCTTTTGGATTGGGAGCAAAACAAAGCCTTGGATAAGGAATGAACGCATCACTTTTGGCATGTTATGGATTTAGAAGGAGAGACCACTACAGTTCACATGGAGGGTTTGGGGCACCTGGCGGAGCTTTTGGTCAACTTTGGTCACTTTTTTACATAATAGCTTAGGGAAAAATAAAATGAATTAACGGGCCAGTGAAGACTGAAATGAGCAGCCTGAAATTTGTTTGCTGTTTACATTTTTTTATTTTTTTTTTATTTTGCGCAATGGCAAAAACTGCAAACATTGAATTAATGTGTTATTGGTAATGAAAAATGTATGTGCTGAAGCATTGCTGAGGTTACGAATTTTCTTTGCTTTCATTGCAAATCAACTTAATACACTTGTTGGAATAAATTTGATACATTTTGTAAGTACTATGCAACAGGATACCATTTTAAACATTGTAAATCTTGAAATGATTGTCAGTTGAGCAGGTGTACAGGACTGCTCCTGCATTCAGGAGGTAGATCTCATGGCTATTAAACTTAACTAAGAATCTAGGCTAAGAACGTGTGGTTTGTAGTGTTTTAATCATAAGCGTGCGTTTAAGGCCAAATCGTGCCGAGTTAAGACAAAGGTGCAGAGGGGGGGGGCAGTGGCTTTGGCTCATACAGCCCTTTAGAGGCAACGCCTGAGTCAACAGTCCAGTCTGGTGTGGCTGTTTTAGATACACACAAAAAAATAAAAATAAATAAGACTGCTACATGGCCCCAAAATTCTGAAAAAAAAAAATCTACAAAAAAGTGCTGAAAGATGGTAAGCTTGATCACAAAATTGCAACACTTTTTTGCAAAAAATATTCCCAATTTCCCTCTAATACATTTTTGGAAATGTTCAAATTTTGCATATGCACATGATTAAAAAACTAAACAAAGAAAAACTATATTTCATTCTCTATGTGCAAAAGAAATTTTTGCTCTGTAAAACTGCATAAATACTTTTTTTTGGCCACAAAATTATGTTGAAGCATTGCCAGCGCAGCCAAGAATGACTCAAACCCTCCACTGAAAAAAAATAATAAATTCATTCATTGGACAATATGAAGGATACAAAAGAAAACAAGTGAATGCAGCATATATCAGGCTTATGAGGTACTTCATCAATATATAGATATAATCCACCTTTTAGAAAAGCTCTTCAAAAATCATATTATTCCGTACAAGTCCTATTGATAGCATAAAATACCTCGTCAGTTTTAGTTTTTCTTACCCAAATTAAAAATGGGTAGTAATTATTTGAGTCTGCTTTTGAAAGTGCAAAATAAAATACTGATCGTTCTTTGCAGCATCTACACGCAGGGTTGCATGGTGTTACAAAACTGGCTTTTATTTTATCAATGGTGTGGCAGATCAAACCAGGCGGGAACCAAAGTTAAAGAGGAACCAAAGCCAGGGGGGAGTGGGAGCTGAGGGACTCACAAGGCACACGGACCACTACAGACATCTGCCACATCTGGACCTCCTACTGTACAATGTTTGGGATAGACACACAACCATTCCCTTTTGTCAACTGTCACAAGCAAAAACAAATGTACAAAAAAGCGCTGCCAAACTGATTCAAGGTTTCATAGGTTATTGCAGTTACTGGTTTAGGGGGGGTAGTATAAAATTAAAAGTTAAGGCTATTTTTGGGCCAGTTAATGAGCAGAAATAAAATTTAAATTAAGATTGATTGACAAATTAAAAATGAAAACATTCTTGGACAAGTAAAAGTGGTTAAACTCTTTGACTTGAATCAAAATTTCTGTATTTTCAAATACAAAAAATGTGTCAAATTATTCAAAATTTCCCACGTGCCACCATTTGAGAACCACAGTTGTAACAAACTTTTGTAACTCATAACTCAATGCAATTTTTACATTTTTTAAATATAGTGGTGATGGTTTGATAAAATGCCTTGAATTTAAAACATGATTACATTCACAAAAATTCTGAAATATTTTTGTGAATAAAAATGCCAAAACTTTACATTGCAACATGCACATTATTGCTGAATGACGATAAATGATGGCACAGATAGCTTTGACCTCAAAAATGATTGTGCTAGGAAAATTTAAAAACAAATATACAAAATTTCAATATTTGGTCCCTAAAATGTAACCACGGTGAGATCCACTAGCAAAGCCTCATGTATTTTTTGAAGGATCAGAAAAGGTGCCTATATTGTAATGTTTTTGTTGATATTGTAGTACATAGCCAGCCGGGCTAAGCCAACCAGGCTAAGCTTGGATAGCACCTGACACTGCACTGAGGTAGCATCATAATATGGACTTAAATGCATCAAATGTTAGTAAAAGTTATGAGGCTTTGCAAAAGATATAAATTGGTAAATACGTAAACATAAAAAAGCAGGCTAGAAATATGATAGGAGACAAAAGCCCAGGAAGTTTTTTATGAAGACATAATAAAAATATATATTTTAAACCTGCTTTCAGATTTTCGGGTTGGGTTTGCAGCTTTGGCTAAGAAAAATAGGAAAAGTAAAAAATTAACTAAAACAATTGAAAATACATAAGCTTTTAAATGCAAGAAAGGTGAAAATGACTGCTTGTAGATTTGATGCCTTAGTTAACAAACGCCATCCAAACTGGGGACGTGTACAGGTTAAGGACAGGGTATAGAAATGTATGCCAGAGACCACATTAGGCTCAAAGTACATTCAGTTAGAAAGACTTAGGAATATAGCATCTACTCAAGTTGTATCTATAAAAACAGACAGACAGACTATGGTACACACACAAAAGCTCAGAAAGCATTACATTATTTTTGTCCATTTGTATATTGATCAAAATACACTTAGCTATAAGGGAGGGGGCAGGCCATAAAACAAGACATTTGAATGAGATTTGTTCATTTGGAGATATATGGTGATTTAGGTCCACCTACACTGTCCCCCTATTGGTCAGTATGTGTTGTGTTCAGCATGAGTGACAATCAAATGTAACCAATCAAAGGGAAGTGATCAGACTGGTGTATTATGTCACTTTTACGGTGGAAGGTCAGCCACCTGCTTGTCAAACATCTCTCATAATATTTAATTATCTTTTTACTGCTCAAAAATACTTTGAAAAGCATGTAGTCTTATTGAGTGGGAATGTATCTCCACAGATTAGACCGGCTTGTCTCAAAAAAGTTTAGTGCTATGGGAATGTTAAGGTATGATGTCACTTCTAAGTCAAACTTGCAACTTCACAGGTGATTTCTACCTTTATGTTTCATCAAACAAGAGACCATGACCTTTCAAAGGCATGTTTAACCATAAATTGTATGAAATATGTAAATAATGTAATAATCTATCATAACATCGAATTACCAGTATGTATATCTCACTAACTACTGATCAATGCTAACCCCATCTTAGCCTAGCCCCTTACCTCGACCATGTACATTTTCTATCCCTTATAACCCTGTTTGCATTAAACAACTACAATAACGTGAGATGTGTCTCACGTAAATGTCCATTGTTTTCAATCAGCGGATGCACCTAGGACCCGGAAATGACATCACCCTTAACGACCCAATAATGTGGAACAATCAAACCAACATCTCCATGGAAACAAGAAAGTGATGGATGCTCCAAAAGAAGCGTTAAATGGTGGGCGTTTAAGAACTTCTAAAAAAGGCAATATGAACAGTGCTAAAACTTGAATTAGTTTGAGATATCGCCCGCCCCTGGTTTGATATGTCAGAGCTGTCCTTCCCCAATCTGGGCTGAGGTAACAGGGGTAAAGTGGGGAGGAAGAGGGAGAGCACCTCAAAGTTCAGGCTGGTGAGTTCACTTAAAGTCATATGCACAGTAACTTGGTGGTGTCCAAGTCCCTATAAGCCACGGCAGCACACACACCAGTTCAGAATATGGACAGAAAGTGGGGACTATCAAAGAAATGCAATGGAATCAATGTATTAGCCAAAAACTCTTAAAGAAAACATATTGTGCTTTCTCACTTAAATGTTGTAGTTTACAATGAACAAAATAGATCAACAACTTCTAATACGATACTTTGTTTTGGCCGACCTGTTGTCTAAAGAGTAAAGAGATAACTACACCAAAAGTAACTACACAACTCTCTTATAGGTCAGTGGCAAAAAGGGCTGTGGGCGAGTTTGTATTAAATTTCAATTATATAATGCTTTTCCCCGAATTCTGTTATTGGGCTGCTCTGGATTCTAAGCAAGTGGTATCAGTATTGGCAAAAAAACACAAAAAAAAAAACATATCTGTCGATCTCTAGAATTGGGTTCATTGACTTCATATTCAAAACTAAAAGTTCACATGAGCACTAAAGCCTCGTGAAATTACTCAAATGTACCATTCATACATAGATCGCAGAAAATTGCTGGGTACAAAACACTCAGCAGTGACCCCCATTCACACATGCGGCAGTCCTAGAACACTGAATGACAATGGATCGTAACCATGACTGTAACAAAGGACATCATGGTGGTAACTAAGGAAACCGAGCAGTGATACTGGCATTTTTCTGGCTTTATTCACACATAAGCCTTCTCTGCACATTCCAATCTAGCTGTGAAGGTGCCAGATCAAACAATGCAGGGAAATCAGTTTTGGCTTTGTTACACATGACCCTGTTCTGGAAAAAAGCAGGTACATTCTCAGGTTAGGCTGCATGTATGAATGGGGCTTAACATGCACGAATGAACAAAAATACAACCCAGAAGGGGGGGAAAAAATGCAAAATAAGTCTCCATTAAATAAAAAAATCTGATAATTTGAATAACTGATGCCACACTGAACTGGGTGACCACTACACTGAACATGTCTACTGACCCCAACATAATCAACTCAACAGCTCCTAGGCACACTTTCAAATGCAACCTACTCCTTTTTGCATCAGCTGCCCAGTCTGTTCTCCTTTAGTGCAATATTGTCAAATGTTTATGTAAGGAGGAAATGCATGGTCTGATCCACAGCTCTAAAAGGTGCTGGCAAATGTCATAAAAAAGTGCCCAATGCAGTGGCGTTTTTTACGAACACGCTCTACCTGCACATTCACGACTAATCAGGGCTAAAGAGCCAAAGTTCCCTTAGCAAAGTGTGGGTCTTCCTAAAAAGAGCGGAGTCATCTTCTGGAACACATAGGGGCATTCCATGAAGAAGGCAGCTCAGACTCCGACAAAGGACTGTTCAATTATGGAAAATATAAAAATTTGTACATATCATATGATAATCACCATTTTTGACTTGCTGTGTCAATTATTGTCAGCAAGTATTAGCAATGTTTTGTGATTCAGTTCTGTAGATTAGTGGAGTGATTATGAGACAGAATGAATATTTACAAATTGATTGCTGAAATTAGATTTTTTTTTTTTTCAAATCCAGTTGGAACAATAGTAGTAATGACCAAGTAAAACAATTTGATAAAATAAAAAAATTAAGTCATTAAAATGTTAAAACATTTGGATATACAAGTGTAAAAAACAAGTTATCAGAAACTTGATGTTCCAAGCATTTTCCACACTTAAACCACACTTCAGTACTGAAACTAGTCTAATGGCTACCTTTAGTCATATACGGCTGAGTCTTGATAAAACACCCCAGTCTGTTCCATTAGATGTGTAAAAAGCATTTGCAGTAAACATTGATATATATATTAGATACAAAATATTCATACAATTTGTTTCAGTGAGCAGGGTGAAACATGATCTTTTCACTGGTGCATAGGATCAAAAGGGGCTGTGATCAGGACAAAAAACCACTATTTGGTCAAACAGCTCAAGGCTTCAGATCCAAACAGGACTTCTCTTAAACACACAATGAGCAGTGGCGCCTGGTCGGGGGGGATAATTATGCCGAAATGGCCCGTAGTGTGATGTTACCATTACACTAGAACAGGTAACAAGAGGTAGGTCCTACAGCCATTTCCACACAATTACCCCAGTCTCCAGCACCTGGCCCATCTGCTCCTACAGAACACCATACTCTGCCTCTAAAAGTGCATCCAGTCTGCCACACCAGCACCTCAACCAGGGGGAGCCACACTCACAGTATGGCAGTACACATCAAGTGTGTTTTCAGAATGCCCAGGACACAGTCAATTGGACATGAGGGAGGGAAACCATGAAGCATAGTCACAGGGAACGCTGTATAGATCAGTGATGGGGCAGTTCTACTGAGAACTTGTAGCACCAAGAATCGACTTATTGTGCTTCCGTTTTATTACTAACAAAGAGCGTAATCTTGTCTGGCTAGGAAAGACTGTTACAAAAGATGAAGTCATAAAAATCTACTATACAAATGACCACATTCATCTTTTACACCACAGGGAATCTGCAAAGCACAGGACATTAAAACGCAAGAGGCTATAAAAAAACAAAAAAAACAAAAAACAAAAAGGGAGGAAAAACAAAAAACCCTGAAAGACTAGAGCCAACATGAGGCGCAAACAGACACACGTCCAATCTCTTTGTTACAAACGATGCATAGATCGAGTATGTAGACTTCAGCTCCACTCAAAGACTACATCAACATTCACCGGCTTAGCTTAGGATTCATACTGATACTACATGTACATGAAGACTTCACACAGACATTTTCTCTCCTGATGACAATCCACATAGCACCACTGAGGCTAGGACACAGTATGTGTCAGACAGAGCCTCTGATGCTCTGCTGATGTTGTGATGTTTCATAATACAGATATTAGACATGGAGTCTCTCATATGTGCACACACAGCTCCTGCATGTCACAGCACACTGTATTAACATGAACCTTTGCTTTGAAAGGCACAAAAACCCTTTTTTGTGAGTGAATGTGAGTTTAGAGAAATATCCATGTACATGTAGCCAGACCTTTAACATCATATTAGGAAATGTCTGATTTTATTACTCAAGACTGTTAAAGTCTTTCAAGGCAAGAGAAGATTTGCATTTCAAATGTGTAGACAAATAAGATTGTAGCCTTGGGCTACTTGTGGGCCAGTTTTTTTGTACAAATCTATAATATTTTTCAGCAGCCTTTACTGAAAGCTTATTTAAAATATACCTTATTACCAACAGTACAAATCTAAGAGTATAAAGACTCAAAAAAGTCATTTGCATAAAACAAAACTCGTATGCTGCAACTGGGAATTATTCATCAAACTCAAACTCAGCCTCACTAACAAACACACACAACTGACACAGCTGATAGGACCCCCAAAAAAGAGAAACGTTACATCATAGAAATTAAATTAGGAAACAAGTGTCATTAATGCCTAAAATGTGTCTGCTACATGCATAATTGTAACACAACAGACAGACTAGACAGATAGAGTGTGGACTTGTACATGATTAAGAACATGGGCTCAGACTACATGAGGAGGAGGAGCTGGAGCCCCTGCTCTAGAGCCCTCACAGATTTGGCATGAGAATACTGGGGCCGCTCACGTGGCCTTAGGGTTCAGAGGGTTAGAGTGGACATGGACATAGACACACACACAAGGTGTGTGAATGGCACTTCAGCACACAGTGCCCAAATGCATATACAAGTACTCTTGTCCTGACAGTCAGTGCACTCGTCTTTAATTGGCTGATAAATTAAGTTTGTAACATCACAGACAAACCTTAGGCAATGAACCCTCCCCAATTGTAAGAGCACCAAGACGCTTCAATGGAACACAAACAGTAGCTGAACAACAGTTTCAGCTCCAAATAGGCCCAGCTACTTTTGACACTAAAAGATAGATTGTTAGGTTGGACACATTTCCCTCAGAGCAGTGATGCGAACGCATGTTCAAGTGAAAGTAAAAGGTTTGAGTTGCTGTTGGTCTCTTGTTCATTCTTCACACATGTGATATTAGACCCAGGGCCTCAGGCAAAGTACATGGTACGCAGGGTGTCCTGGTGAATCTGCACAGCCTTAGCCAGGGCCTGGTGATCTCTACCGTTGCTCTGACCCGCATGTGTGGCTGCCCTCCGCACTGCAACACAAACACTGGTCAACCATTGGACAAAAACAACTTTTTTATGTTCTATATCTATCTTTATGTTCTATCTTTAACTGTTCCAGGCATTTTTAAAGCAATTGATCTGACGGAACATATACAATATATCTAAACAGCATGTGTAGTCAGAAATAGTTTTAGATTGAGGAAAAACTTGATCAAAACATTTGAGCACATTGCATAGAGCTCAGTGGTTTGTGGTGAATCTGACCTGTCGTGCTCTTTGTCCACCAGGTGGGTAGCGTGCTCTGAAAGCCACCAGGTGGTGCGTAGTAGGCAGGGGCTGGTATAGACACCGAGCCAGTGTACAGCGGACATAGGTATGGCACAATGGGTACAGTGAGCACCTGCAGCTCGTCTGAGGAGAAGTGGTTGTCGTCCCACAACACGTGGTAGTGAGACGGCCGACTGGTGCCCTGTACACAAGATCAACACCATGTACAAAGGAGCAGAGTAATGCCCGTGTGTAGTCTGGCACATGCCATGTTCACACTGCGTGTAGGAAGCGCCTGTAAGAGAACAGTGCATCCACTTGCCTGTATGCCAGCATGACCTGCACAGGTAGAAGTCAAACTCAGATGGGTGAGTTATTTTGGTGTCCACTTCGTGCCTGCGGGGATGTTGCCACTTTTCCCAAACCTGTGATATGACAGTATATGTGTCTTTTTCCCTAAATTTGCGCTATAAAGTAAGTATATATATATGTATGTAACGACCCGCTCATTCCTGTCTGTGCAGAACAGCCTGGTGTGGTGTCTTTTCTGTACTACCACAAAGGTGATCCCAGGCTGATAGTCCTTCTCCAGTTTGATGCAGGCCTCACGGATGGCCAGCAGCTCATGTTGAAGAACCTGAAGGATGTGGCCGTGCAGTGACAAACAACCCAAATGTGTCCAAACGTTTTCAAAGCCAAAGGTGCTACCTGGTTGAACTGGCCCTCTGAGATGCCCGTCGCGGTAGAAGATGATTCTGGTGGGCTTGAAGCGAGTGGACTTATATAGAACTGGATGAGCAGCTCTCGAACCCATAGCAGCCAGGTCCTGAATTATCTCCTGACGATGCTGCTGCACTCGCACCCCTGTGGCACAGTAACGGCTGGGGTGAGCATCCATGCTCCCGACCACTGAAAGCACACCTGGACCACGAGTCAACAATCCACAGCTTTACGTAACAGGCATGTCCACAAAAACAGCAATGCATGAAGAAGACTTTGTAAAACATGCATATTACAGCTGCAATGGAAGGTTTTTTGCCGTCTCCTGCAGGGGGGTGGGTCACATCTGCCTCCCAGGAAAATGACAGGCTGCTGAAACACCAAAGGCCTGGAATAATGTAAAGGGATACAATATTACAATCTCAGGACTTGTTACTCATTTGTTGTAATACAATTAGATGCTCATTGTGAGACCACCTGCCCTGCCTGAGGCAGCAAGATGTTGTGACTCCCCAGCTTGACATTGATCTCAGACAGAGGTTGGAGAGGGGTCTGAGGGGTGGTCGCTTCTGAACATTCTTCACCTGGACACACTGGGGTGGGGCCATTCCCAGCACCCGTGTCACCCAACCCGCTTCACCTCGGCTGAAGGAAGCAGTCATTATACACATGTAGTCCAGTCACTAATGATCCCAGGTGCTAGGTGGGTCCTCTTACCATAAAACTGGAGTCTTCCCTGGCAGGATGACCACCACCAAACTGCCAGCCCCTGGTTAGGTGTATTTAAGGTGTCTGAACATGGGCTCCACACTGTCTGCTCCCTGGGCAGTATTTACAAAAGCATGGCTGGCCCTGAATGGCATGCCAGCATCTCTCGAGATGTTTTCTTAGTTGGTCTGTGAAAGCCCTGGAAAAAAACCAAACAAAAAAAAAAATGTTTTTTTTCTACATTAAAGTAAAAACACAAACTCTATTCATTTCATTACACCAGCTAACTAGAACCAAAACACTCAGCATATTCACGTTGCCCTGGCTACATAAATGACCCGCACATCCCAAGACAAAACCCTGAGCTGAAGTGGACAGCCTTAACCACAGCGCGGCAAGATGTTTGCAATCAAATCAAAATCACATTTTGAATGCCCCGGACAGGTCACAATTAGCAAAGCCTAAAGGCTGCAAGACTACATCATATCCTCTGCAAATAACAAAATATGTGTCCTGTTAAGTAAAATAATGCAAAGGATTTTAGTTTTAGTTTAGCAGTACAGATTTTTGCCTTTCAGTCTCTCTCAAATGTTATAGCTTTGGGATTCATTTAAATGTGAATTTGACCTTTACTCATACAACTAAATATGAACTGCCAGACTGAATAAATGTCCCATATATTGTGGTGCCCTGCCTGAAGACAGATAGATAGATAATGTGGAATGGGTCAGGACTCACTTCAGCAGCAGCTCAGTTGCACTGTCTCTGTGGAGCGAAGCAGGCAATGGCCCATACTTTGATTTCAAGCCCGTGTGGAACTGCTTGTTTTTCATGTCCCACACTCCCTGGATCGGAGTGGCTATGCCTTGTTCTGCAATTGAAAGCCTTGTTAGTAAGCACCAAACAAAAAAAGGGCTGCTTAAAAAAAAAAAAAAAAAAATAGCTAAAGCCAGGAGATAAACCCTACCCTTCCGCCATACAGAATGGATGGAGCCTGAAGGACACGCCCATTCACTTCTGTCATTCATCCCTCACCATCACTCCTCAAACTCCCGGACGTATGGGGTCCGTGTTGAAGTTAGCACTTCTCATCTTTAAAAAGGGAGGAAATCAGGAAAGGTAATTGTTTTTGTTAAATAAATGAACTATGTTGAGGGAGTAATCTTTTTTTTGTTTAGATAAGCATATGGTTACCAGAGTTTACTGATCTCGTCCTGCCGCACGGGTCGGGTGCAGACCGGGCAGTAGCGCGTATCATAGTAGAAGTTTGATGTCAGTCAACTTTTTAATGCAGCGTTTGTCCTGCCACGATGTTACCACACCTAAGAGGATTCAATGAAATATGAGCCAACTATTCCATGTGAGGCGAATAAAAGTGAAGCCGGAAGATGAGGTACCTCTAGAGGTAAGTAGGTGTGTGCTTCTGCTCCTGTCCCACTTGAAGACAAGGGGGTGGGGGGTACCCTCAGGATCAACTTGTACTTGTCTTTAATAGTACTTGCGCCACTGTGGCATTCATTAGTTTGACCATTCTCCTGCTGCAAAGGAAAGCTAGGAGGGACAAGACTCTTGTTAGTATCCACTGCAGCTGGATCTGCTGATAATGTCTGAATGTGACAGTCTCAACGTTTGGGTGGCTGGCTGGTCGCCGGGTCCACATTGCATCTTTACTCTGTTGCCTCCTCTTCATTGCCCACAGTGAGTGATCTCCACTTTCAAAAACTGAGAAATGCATATTATTTTAATACAACACTGTAAACATGACAGTCAAAGGGGCAGCGTTCTGACCTTTGATTTCTTTTGTAAACTTGACTCTTTAATTGGGAGTCTGTTAGAGGTCTTCTGTTGTTCCTCGATACTTTTGAAATCTAGGACCTCACACATGAACTCGATCACAGGTTGAGCTTTGTAGAATGCTGTCGCCCGAAACTGTTCAACAAACAGAGAGGTGAGATTCAAAGATATTTACTGCTCTGCATTACACACCCAGAAACCGACACCAACCATCAATGTTCAGCATCATTTTCCACAAAGAAGGCCTGACAGACTGGTGGAAACCCAAACCACACACTCCCTGCCCCCCACCCAGGGGGTTAGAGCAGCTCTCTGAGGGGTGAAGAAGGAGCGCCCCACTGGAGGTGTACCTCCAGCACACAGAGCACATGTAAACCAACGTTTTGCTAATGTGTGGAAGGTTTATTTTCAACCAAGTGGGAGAAAGGATCAATTTGAATGAAGTCCCACAAGAAGCCACTGTATAATACTAACCTCATGGAGGGCAGGCTGCCTCATGACACACGTCCAGGGCTTGGATGGTCTCAAAGGGGACCACTTGGCAGTCCAGACAGAGCCTCGTTGCAGGGCCTGCATCGACTCACACAGGACATCCACTTGACTGGACACTTTGAATAGCTGCGGTCTTTTGCCTTCTCCATGAATGGTCACCACTCTCAGCCTCACCTGGGCACAGGGTACAATGTCTACAAACCTGGTTTTCCTCTTCAAACTGGACATCTTACAAGCCATCTGTACATACTGGATCTCTGCCCGATGGAAGGGCGACACCCTTAAGCCGTGTATAGATCTTCCTCCCGTCGTAAACCGCTTTCGATCACGCAAAGATCTGGGTCCTTAAAAGTGCTGGACCATGTGCTCCACAATTTCACTGTAAGCAAATACAGACAGTAGTTATACTGGATAATACCCAATGTAAAAAGCCCTGAGCATATTCACCAGCTTCTTACCGGTTCAACCCTCCTGGGGGCATTTCTCAGGCTTTATGTCAAGTCATAATGGTACACCTCTACTTTGGGGGATCTCCAGCTCAAAGAAGTTGCCTGAAGTTTTGATTGTCCGGCCCATGGTACCAAAGTCTGGCCGAAGCGGGGGTTTGAACACATACTCTGGTAGAGGAGGGGAGAGGGGGGCTCTGAAGGACAGAAATGATGGCTGAACAAGTACATCTTCAATAAACCACATGCTATACCACGATCCCACCTATATAGTTATCCCTTATTATTCATAACAATTTTCAATGGCAAACCAGGGAGAGGGACAGGGGTTAGTGGAAACAAAATGCAACCTAATACTACATTTGTAATTGGAAACTACATATAGTGTTAGTCTGGATTATTGCATATACAGCAATGATTCAGACCAATCGAGGCCCATTTAGATTCTTCATGGGCACAAGTCAGAAAGTCTTTGACTCTTTACTCTTTGGTATGGTTATTTTGAGATGGCCACTGTGTCGCCATCGTCTGGATTGGTTTGTCTGGTGAAAACTGTTGTTTTAAAGGGACAATTAATTCAAATGAATTTCCCCATTGTGAGACAAATAAAAGATTTATCTACTATTAGAAAAAAAACATGAAATCCTCTTTCTCAGGGTCTTTGTTGGAATAAGTTACAAGTTTACATTCCCACACAAGCACCACAAATTACAGAATTAAAAGAAGTAGTTTTTGAGAATACAATTTAGAATTAATATTAATGTTTGTCTCTTTAAAAGCTTACCAGAGCTCAAAGGACCAGAGGACCGTGGCCCCTCCAGCATTCAGCAGCTACAAAGAGAAAATCAATCAGCATTTTCAGCAGAACTTTTATAAATACATACAAGTATGGGAGTTTGCGGGCATCTTATCAGCTTTATGCACAAAAAGGTGCAAAATTTTCACCCCTTTTATCATTCATAACAGAGAAGCCCTTGACATAGGTGCTAATCTGACACAGAAGACACCCTCTTCCTGAAATGGCCTATTATGTAGGGACGTTCAACAGGAGAGGACAATCTCTCATTATGAATTTTGTAACAATCTAAACACACTAAAACAGTGTGGTGGTCTTGTGTGGAAAAGGGCACCTCTGCAACTAAACTACTAGTCCTACACTATGCCCCACACATCAGAAGAAGTCCACAAGTTCTAGTGGATATATGTGTACTATCGGTTGCGGTCATTGATGGGATCAGAAAATAGAACAAATAACACCCCGACCATAGTGTCTGGAAGAACAAAAAGGACTAGACATTGGTTATGAACACAAAATCGCACTTGTTGCATCTATATCATCCACATAAAAAAGTGACTACTCTCTTTCAATAAACTGCATAAATATTAAATACAGTGAAAGTGAGATTTAAATTTCCACAATTCTGTCTGAAAGGAAATATTAATCTAGAAATGATGAAACGAAATCTATGGGAAGAAACAACGAACAAATATTTGGGTGGCATGGTAAAACTAAAGGTTACTATCAACACAGCTAAAAGTGTTAATTAGAGACCTCAAGATAAACACTCAGCAAAGTGAATGTCCAAGTTTGCATCCAACCAGTCTACAAACAAGCGGATTAGGTGTAATGTTTTGCGATGAACGAAAATATTCTAAAAATTTTAACGGGGAAGTCGCCAGGTTTAGTGGTCTCAAACAAGCCCGCGAGAGCACTAGCTCCATGCTAACTGAGCTAACAACAGCTGTTTTGTTGCACGCTGGCTTAAAAGTTAACTCGTCCCAGCTAATCCTCACAAAACGGCGGAGAGAACCAGCCGTCGAAATGCACTTTCCGCAAACAAAGGGCTGTAAGTGGGCGTTGAATCGATAATTATACTACAACGACGCAATCGCAACCAAACAGAATGACAAAAACGGGATTAACTAGTGGCTTGACTCGTTTGATCTAGCATTTTCTCCTGCTAATGCTAACCCCGAGCGCTACACTTTACCTCCAGCGGTGGGGTACATTTTGTCGACTTTAGCCGTTTCGTGGATGTAGAGTACTCCACTAGACTTCGTCCAGCTCAGACCTAAAACTCCTGCAGTGGTGCCCAAAGCTTTGAGAAACGTTGGGGTTTTTTCTGGACCAATAAAGATGTTAGTTATCCGAAAGGTAAATGTTGCGAGGCGGCTCATCCTCAGCACGGCCACACCATCCCCCCGAACACAAACAGAACCTGGGCAGGCAGAGAGAGAGCGCCGAAGCCGCCGATAACGAGCAATCTGCCCCTACACTTCCGCTGCCGGTAAGGAGAGGACACTCCAGGCAAAACCTAATAATAAATACATATTACAAAAAGAGATGGCAAAATCATTTAATCATATCTCTGAGCATTACAAGGCTTTAATGTGGAAACAAACAGAATTGTCATATTTTTGCACCCGAAAGAGGTTTTAATATGGAACTTCAGTTAACGCAGCATGCAGCATGGAATTATAGATATATAGTTTTCAGGATGACTATACACACCAGTCTAGGGCCAGGGATGTTAAACTCAAATTCACAGAGGGCAAAAATTAAAACATGTGACGGGTCTCGGGCCAAACAAAAATGTTGATTGAACAATTTCAACAACATCACTGTCATGTTTTTCCAAAGCAGATCGCTTAAAAAAGTGTCAACAGAAGTGTTGGATGCCTGCCGCAGCTCAACCATATTTGCATTAGCACCTCCTGGGGACTCAATCGTTGTTTTTTTAGAGCGTGGATGCGCATATATGGAGTTACGGCCGGCGGGCCAGCTCTAATACATATTTGATATGATTCTAGACAGCCAAGTATATTATATTGAGGGTCCAAAATTGTGGCCACGCGGGCCTGAGTGTGACATGTATGCGATAGACCAATAATATTTATACAGATGGGGAGCCAGCTAAAAATGAATATGTTCAAATTGGAGTTTTTTTGGTGTTAAATAATGAATCTTGGGTTGAGTTCACTAATAGCAAATGATCAGGTTTAATAGTGGGACATTTACATAGCTATTGGAAATTCATGGCCAAAAACCACAATATAATCAACTGGGGAAATTGACTCTTGGGCCATAAACCTTCTATTAAAGATCACCCCTATGTAGCAACTACATCCACCAAATTTTACAATTTTCTACTGTAAGAAGAATTGACAAAACAAATGAAGGATTGGATATCAAATCCAAGCGATTTATTAACGTTTAACTCAAAAAAGGTTTTAATAGTGCACTGAAACAATAAATCAAAAATCCAAAATCCCTTATTTTTAAAAAGTTATTAATATGATAAAAAAAATATAAAAAAAGATAAGCCACAATTTATAACCGGCTTTATGTTAAGGGCCCAAAAAGGGTCAGTCTTGACTGTTTTTTACAATAACTGTATCCATTCAGGGGGACATAAGAAGTAAAAGTAGGTGAATAGCTGTACACGTAAGGTAAAACATTAGTAGAGATTTTTAAAATGGATACTTTTCGTATTGTTGCAGACTTGCTGAACTGGGAGGAGGAGTTTCTCTTTATAACACATTCACCTTTGAGCAAACAAAAATTAAAAGTGAAATCAGCCAACAATCAAACAAATCTAAATCTCAAAAAATCTAAATCTAAATCTCAAAATTAAATTCAAAATCTGTGCAAACTGCTTTGGTTGTTTACTCTTATAGTAAATGTAAACGATCACCTTTACTTGAAGTTGATTGTTTCCCACCTGATTTTTGCTCAGTATCTGTCTTTAGACTCAGTAGGACAAATCAAAGTGTTCTTCACACTCTGTCTATATGAAAACAATTACAGAAGGTATGTGTGGTGAGGTGATGAGTTGTGTATATTGATCACAAATGTGGAATTAGGCAGGCAGAATAAGCTTAGCTCAGCCAAGCCTATTCAGTAAAAGGACCAAGGTCTGTGGATGTGACTAGATAGTGTTTTATTTTTTTTTGTGGTGTGTTCTGAATAAAGCTACGGTGCTAATACACTACTACGTATGATGAAATCTTGTAGGAATGATTTTTCTGTTGGGAGTACAGTTTCAAATTAATATATCTAAATTTAGAGTTTGTTTACCGAATGATATCTGTGGCCTGTCGTCACTTAAGAGGACTATAGCAGGGTAGAATGTATTCCTGCAAATCACCGAGGCCACATGAACTAGTAGCTATTTAGCTAAAACCGGTTGACAACAGCGTGTATATTGATGCTTAGGTATCGTAGATACCGTTGTCCCTTTCAGATATAGACTAAACTGAACTCGGCATTATCCCGCACTTCCTGACTACATCTCGCAAGTGTAAATACAAATATACTGCCGCATTATAGTAGTTCGATTGAAACAATTTAAAGGTTCTATATTCCGACATAAAGACTTGTGAGCTAAGTCAAGTTATAATGGTACCTTCTCAAAAATCATAGGCACCACATGGCGTTCGTTCAACACATGTTTGAGTAATCATGATCGTTCTACAATCATTATATAAAAGGTCTAGGGAACGTGGATGGATCTCAAAAAAAATGGAGCACTTTCCTTATACCACATGACATCACAATGTGATGTCTGTGTAGGGAGAAGACCCTCCAGCTAAATACGACTGGGGTTGCGATTAAACATGAAGGTATGTGATGGTTCTGATGAGGAAACAAACATTTGATAAATAGATAGAAAAGAATGTTATAGGCTAAAATCCAACAATGTGATCTGTCAACAAATAATCACCTATATGACCTAAAGTCAGCCAACAAGAGTTTTGAACCGGAAATATACATCTAAAGGCTGCGAGCCTGGTTCCAGGTTTGTTCCACAAAAGTGAAATGAGTGATTGCCCCATGTTTATAGTCTGACTCTTGATGGGCCAAAGGACTATGGACTCAGTCTAGCTGGGAAAGCTGTCGTTGCATCAACATCTGCGGATCTAGGCAGACGTAAATCACCGGTTCATATTACACGGGTGCCCGTGGGAGACCCTAGGTCTGAGGGTAGGCTGCATAGACTGTGGTAGGATGTAAATTTTTGTGCGTCGGATAACTAAACCTATGGCAGCAGTATAGACTTGAAAACCCCGGGGGCAGCTGCAAATCAGGGATATTTTATATGAGACCCATTTGGTGTTTCCCCTCCCCCCCCCCCTTTCCCGCCTCCCCATTTAAGAGAAGACAAGTCTATCGATTCCCATCTCAAAATAAGTTAACCTGGAATCAGTTGAAGGAACTCTTATGGGGCAGCATCCAACTCGATGAATCTCTGCTACAGTTAACAGAGGTGTGGACTTGCCAGTCGTGAACTCAGCGTCGTGAGTCACTAGTTTAAAGGACGGTGGGACTCGTATAACTCTAGAATTGGTGAAGGAACCCGTACCTCGAGACTGTGACTTGTGATCAAGGCAAACAACAGTAAGGGTTAACACTGACATCCACAATAGCCCAGAGCGGTAAGGCTCAAAATGAGAAAAGCCCAGGTCGTAAAAGGTGCCATCGCTCTCTAGGTTGTGGGCTCTGGGTGTGCTCGGGAAATGGTGCTCTGGTCTCCAGGACATTGGCATTGTATAAAAGGCAGGGCCAAAGATTAGACAATAGGTCCAAACCTACAAAGTAGGTGAGTAAGGTCCCTTAGATATACTGTCATAGCAATAGCAAAATGATAAGTGCTGGCTCTTCCCGCCATGGCGAAGATCAAAAGAACCACTTCACCGAACTGCTTAAAAGGACCTGACATTCTGATTGCATGATTGAGCTTAATCTGTTCACATAAAAACAAGAACATGAGATCAGAACATGAAAAATGAAGTATATAATTGTTAATGGCACTTTGACAAAACTCTGCCAACAAGTTGAACTTTGTTAATGGAAAAAGCTTGCAAGAAATAGGCATCTGCGTGTTTGCGAGAGTGTGTGTCCTGCTGTTATTAGCAGGCCCGGGCACCGGGGGAGTGGCTAGCAGTGGACGCGTGTGGGGTGAGAATCAGCTCTTCAAATATGAGGCCATGGTTCTCAACGGAAAAGGTGGGTTGCCCTCTCGGGGTGT
>JAIEZT010000400.1:128773-163134 GCA_019594935.1 Periophthalmus modestus | reverse complement strand
TTAAAATGTCAGTTTAGTGCCGATATTATGTTCCAAACGGGCTAGGTTGGGACTATTCAGTGGTATGGGAGTTCTTTCTGTGTGGAGTCTGCATAGTTTCTTGAACAGATAAAAAGGGGACCAAAAAGGAGCAGGACTCGGGGAAAACAGTTTAAGAGGTTCACAGTTTTAAATGTGCAAATGAAGGTAGATTGATCAGATAGGTTGAGAGCGGGCGTTGGTTGACGGAGGCCAGGAGTAGAATCGTGGGGCAGAGGGTGTCAGGAGACGAGGGAGACGGTACCGGTGTGGAGAGCGGGTCAGACTACAGAGGGCGTCGAGTGGGTCCAGGGAGCAAAAAATTCCAACTTAGAAAAAGAGGCAACACAGAAAACAAGAGCCTGAGCAACAGCCCCAGAGATGTACACACTGTTGATTGACAACAAACGGATCTGGTGCTGAGTGTGTTTTGCCTCGATCTTTGTCCTCCCCAGGTGCAGCTTGATTGTGGTAGGCTGAGGTGTGTTGTGGGGGGGAGCCCGGTCTCCGGCTCAAGCTCCAGGGCTCTGACACCGAGGGAGGGAAAAAAACGGCCAAAAAAAAAACAAGGCAGATGGGATTCTTGACAGTTCCTTCTGGTTCTAAACCTCACACCTGACAAAAACGTACAAGTGGGGGCCAGGATCCACCCAATTCAAATAAGAGTTTCAATCTTAGGTAGAACTTTCTTGGTTTAAATAAGAAATAAAAATAACATGGCTTTGGCCATCTGAGGCCTGACTTTCAAAACCCCCGAACTGTTGCATCTGTGACCCAACACATGCTGCCGATGTGAGTGGACCGGGTCACACCCCGATGTTGTGATTGATCCCAACGCAGGACCACAGGGACCAGATGGGTTTCATGAGTTTGCGGAAACCCACAAAAATAATGGCAAATGCCTGGCTGCCCTACTATTCTTTTATTATTGCCTGTGCTCAATCTCATAAGAGTTCTGGCCACACATTTTGGGCGATAAAACGTCTAAGTCTCAGTATTTATAGAACGTCACTACGAACACAGTAATATTTTTTGTCCTGTAAAAGTGTCCTTTTCAAGCGTTGGCACACGACTTACGAGGACGGACAATCATGCTCCCCGTGACTGTATGTGAATGGGGACTATCCCTTGCTTCGCCCACATTATGATTTTTCTCACTAGTACTTCTTTAACTCACATAGCCCCTGTTGGCTCATCGGCCTTGTGCGGTGGTTAAGTGGACTCCAGATAGGCATTGGCAATTTTGTAACATAGCAAAAGCCCCACAAACACCTAAATTTCAAAATATTGGATGTTATCATCCCCCTGTTTTTATCTTGCATTTATTCAAAACCCAATTTACACCACCCACCACAACTCTCGCGGCCATGCCCACTTTAAAGTACCACGGGACGAGGTGCACCACACATGCGACAAAAGGCATACGCAGGAACGGTGGCAACATCGACTAGTCGCTCACTGTAAAACAACGGTACTGGGAAATACCCAGCGGCGTGGGGTCTTTCTGTGTGGGCGCTTTGCATCGTGTCTCCTCTGTCGCAATGGTTTTCCTCTGTATCTAAACTCTTCTGCGGCAAAAAACAGTACACAGGGAGCCATGGGCACTCAACTCGAACTGATCATTAAATTCAGTGGGGACACTTTAATGGTTAATGAAGAATAGGAAAAGACAAAAATTGAGGAAAAACTCTTCAGAAACCGAAGTAGCGCGAAACAGTTCTTCACTCCTACAGTTTTGCCCAGTTGCCGGCCTTTGAATCTATTTACACTAGATCAAACCTGACGTAATGGGATTTGTGTGAGGGACTTCTAATATTAAAACCTTAAAAGTATAAAATCATAGAGAAGTTGAGGAAGTCTTGAATCAATCGTTATGAATGCGCCCAGTCGTCAAAGAAGCTGTTGTCCTCGTAGTGTAGCGTCTCATCGCAGCTGGACATGAAATACAGACAGGTATTTATACCACAAAACAAAATGATCGTAAAAGTTTGTCTAGTCGAAAGTGGGCCTGGGACGGCGCTAGACGCAAAACAAGAGGATGCACATAACATAACAAACAGATGGTTACGAACGGTTAAGGTCAAGGAAGATCCATAAAAATACAATAAGATTTAAGGTAAAGAAAAGCCCTAACAGGGACATTTAATAAAGAATAAAAAATTAACATGGCGCCATTCTGAGTGATCTCCAACCTAACACTGGAAGAGTAAAGTAATGTCGGTGTGTCTTGCTTTCGAAACAGAGCGGAGTCATACCGCTCAGATAGTAAAGTAATTCTATAATTAAGTTCTTTAACCTTCACTTATCATGGCTGATTTTTCTGCCCTCATTACATTGCCTACTTTTGTCTTACCCTTATAATCACACACGTCCCCCCGCTGCCCACATTTTTTCAGAACTCTCGTTCTTCCCACCTGTATCACTGTGCATTTTAATCCCTCCCCTACCACCTGTGGGCGACGGCGATAACCTTTCCCGGACCCGCTCCGGCAATGATCCTTTCTGCTTGCGTTGTTTCTTTTCCCTGTCACTACGATTTCCCATCTCTTACCTCTTTGTGCTTTACTCTATTCCCTACCCCTACCCCAGGTTTAACGCCCCCGCCCCTCAGTCCCACCCTCTGTCCTATGATCCACCCAGCCCAGGGACGCTTTGCAACCACCGTAAAGATCGGGTGATAGGACGGTGATGGAAGAAGACACCCAGTTAATAGGGATGTTCACAATAAACATTCGCCGGGTGTGCCTATAGCACCACATTTATGTAAATCGCTGTTTTCCCCGGCAGTATAGACACATGCGTCACCGACCTCGCGGGCTTCCCACTACCGGGGTACCGCTGCTTATCATCAGTTGGAGGAGCTCAGCTTAGCTCCAACCTGTCGCGAAAAATAGTAGAACAGAGTTAGCGCCCTCCCAGACGTAGAACCCCGTGCCTCGAGGGATACTTGACGTCGGAGGAGGAAAAAACTCTCACTTACGAAGGATGGGGGTTTGGAAAACCCTTCCTGTTTGTGGTTTTGAAGGAGATGCTTAGACACACGGCGGCCACTCACAAAAAGAAGCCAAGTGAATGCCCCAGGATCAGGCTCCCGATGTAACACTGATACCTTACCCAGAGCAGGAGGCTTTCTCGTCGTGATCCTGCTTCAATAGCTGGGGAGGTGACTTTCAAAAATGACAAAGGATAAATGGTAAAAACTGACTTCAGGCTCCCCGGCACCAGAGAGTTTATGGTTGGTAGGAAGCTCAGGTGGTTGGTTAAAGTTTTCAATGGGCTGCGCAACCCTGAAAAATCAAATATGGGAGGACTTTTCGCCGATCAAAGCCCATCCCCACATGTTATGACACCCAGGTCCCATGTTTAAAACCAAAGTTACCCCAATTGCTCAGACCGGTAGTGGCTTTATCAAAAAAAACCTATTATGGCAGCGAGTAGCCTCAATACACTTTGTGGTTGCCATGTGAACATTTTGATTTGGCTGTCGGGCACAAAATCTATTGGAGAGGAGCTATGGAAGAGGGGCCTTTCTAGGGAGGCTAGTGGCCCCTGAACCCCCCCAAGCCACCCCACTGCCCACCTAATACTGGCACGCACACGGAGATAAATAAAGTTATGAATCACAGAAAGTAGCAGTACCGTCGTTAGAAAAATGAGACACAAAAAAAAAAAGTTGCCACTTCTGATACCACTTAATATTTGGTTGGAACACCACCTCTAGCTTTGATTACGCCAAATCGTTGTGAGCCAAACAGCTATTTGCCTGCTGCAATATCACAGGAAGTATTTCCATCACAGTGTTGTTCATTCATTTTTCACCAGGGATTTCGTGGCATTGATGATGGTCGAGTCTGAAGCTGCACAAAGTTATCTCAGCACCTCCACAGCATTTTCAGTGGGTTAAGGTCTGGGACTCTGTGAGTGGACAATCCATGTGTGGAACATGAAGTCCTCATGCTCCCTGAAAACCACTATCACAATCTGATGGCCAGTGCTGAATCCTGCCATTGTCATCTCTTGAATATGCCAGTTGCCATCAGGGAAGAACAAAATCCACTGATGGAATCACCTGCGTCATTCAGTATATTCAGGTGTCAAGCTGACCTCATTCTTTGAGAACAGGAGGAAACCTTAGACACTGACTCTACCTATAGGCTCGGGACCTATTTGGCTTAATGTAAACTCCAGTGGCAACTTTTTTTTTGGGGTCTGGCAGTACATATGAAAAAATAGGCAAAAACTGCACACATTTAGGATCTGGAAAAATGGACAGAACACAGATTAAAAATTCAATTTGTTAACAGAAAAAATACCAGGGGTATTTTGAATCTTATGTAGTATATGAGTAATGTAGGGTCCTATTGAAAACTTGGGGGGTTAAAAATTCAAATTCGCCTCAGCTTTTGGAGTTTAAACTTTAATAATCAGGCTTAGAAATTAGATGTCAACAATCTTTCTGTACGATCCATCAAAGTTGGAACGCACGTGAGGCCTTGAAATTACAACGTCCCATAAATCTATGGACGCAGATGATTAAAATTAACACATCCGCAGATTAGTCAGTGATGTTTCCCACCATTGTGAACGCTCTGATGTCGAGGACAGCAAAACTTATGACAAATCCTGCGAAATTTATTGCTTTCGTAACCAAGGGCATTAAATACAATAAAAAGGAAGTGAGTGCGCTTTGTGGCTTGCGCTGTCACTATCTCTTTAACTTCACCTATACATACTACAAATTCTTACACACGCTCCATCACCTGCCAGAGCAAAGTAAAAGTACGCTCTTGAATAGAATGTAAAGGGCAGAGAGCTCATATTAGAATTGTGTTTGGTGCAGGTAAAAGTCTCATGCCAGGGACACAGGTGTAGACAGAAAGGCCCTACAGGAGCATATAATCTCCCCTCATACAATCCCCTGCTTCTCCTCGCGCCGCAGTGGCTGTAACGGCATTTATTCTGACAGGATTAGATGTATTTCATGTTCCATTTCGCAGCAGTGCGTATTCTACAGCACATGTCCTGGGGTGTACATGTCTGCATAGAAAGTGCACATGATGTGTGAGAACCGCAGAGGAGAAATAGAGACCTTTACTGCTCTTTTATTGCAGATGGTATAGCGCGACTGTGGTGTGAAGGTTACTATGCATTTTGTGTGTAGTTTGTGCAAATGCAGTAGGCAGTTTTACCACAGAAGCACAGGTGGAGGAGTACTCGTTCTCTGACTCGAAGATTGGAGGTTTGAATCCTGCTCCAGACCATAGACTGTATTTAGATAAATGGATGTGGCTAATCTGCTAGCTGCCACGTTCGAAGAAGAAGTGATTATGGGTGCACTTAAGGCTCCTATTCATTTTACATGAAAAATGTCACCCGTTTCCGTTAACTGCTGCAGTAAGCATTCTCATTTGGGTATTAAAATGTTCATATTACCCACTCTACATGATCATGGTATTTTTATTTCACTATTGTGTCTGTAAATCAAGATATGAACATTAATAACGGACAAATCAGGCGCTTTCTTTCCTGAGGTCATCACCGCTCATCTTAGCAACAGGTTTGATTGACAGAGTTCCCAAGTGCCCGCTCCATGCTAAACCAGCGATGCAGGCAAGAAGGGGCATTGTCTTCATCAGCCTCTCTCTGGATTGGCTCTTTGGTTACTATGATACTCGCTGTCTGAATCCCAAATATGAAAATCGGGTCCAAATTCGCCCCATAACCGCTAGCCTCGATGAGCTCCATTTGACTGGAGCCGAACACTCAGGTGACGCCACACTCCCTTAGTCCTCTTATTTAAACAGTCTATGCTCCAGGCACATCCATTGATCCACAAGTTGCCAGTGTGATTCCAGCTCGCACAGATGGATGGATCGTTGTGTCCTTGGCAAGACACTTAACCCACCTTACCTGTGCACACTGCTGTATGAGTGTAATACAGTGACGTGCGGTGAGGTTCGTGGCTGGTGAGGCACTGATGTCGTCACAATCAGATTTACAAACATATAAACCAGGTGTCAGTACATTTGGCCCCGGGTCAGTTTCTCTCTCAGTGACTTGGGGCCAGAATAAAAAAGAATTTCAAAATAAAAGTTCGAGGTCCGTATGAAATAGCTCTAATAGTATGAAATAAAAAGCAAGCTGGTTTCGTAGTATTGGCCTTTTCGTGTGTACCACTCTGTTTGAAAAGAGTGTGAGTCTTTCGTCCCGTAGTTTGGAGGAAACCCTTTAGCTCCGGGGTTGGTTTCTTTTAATTATAACCTCCGCTTCGACCGAAAGTCCAGTTTAGAAAACTGCTTGAGCTTAATATGTAATCTTCCTCCATGTAAAAAAGTAGGGCTAGAAAATACTAAACTTGACTTGCTAACTCTAAATTGTAGCTTGCTGTCACTATTCTGCTGCCCCAGGAGTTACAAGAATCTTTGGGCTCACGACTGCCCACCTACCATGAGGCCAGGTAACTACGTGCGTCACCTGGCGCCTTTTACAGACTCTTAAAACAGCAGCCTCACCTGTCTCCCGACTGCACGTCACTGCCGTAATATATACACATATATATATGACCATTTCAACATTTACTTTTGCCTGTCAAGAAAATAATGGATGAAAATTGGGCACTTAGCAAAATTAATCTGTCATTTGGACTAAAGTGAATATATTCTTCCATCAGCAGGAGCTTCTTCAGTTCTGACGGGGTTCTGGTTCATCACAGCCTCAAATATCTGTTCAAAGAGGAGCTAACTACACTTAAGAAATAACAGATACGTCATACTGTAAACAACTAAAGTTGGCAGCTTAAGGTGTGAACTGTCACCTGAGTCATATGCACAATTTTCATGCCCCTAATGAGTCACCAAGCTCCAATTAGCATACTCTGATAAACCTTATTCTTTTTCTTTGTTTCGTTTCGTTTTCTATGAACCCAACCAGGACGACTGAAGGATTACACAGACATATTTCAAACTATCTGTGTAAACCCTCAGTCGTCCTGGTCTGATTCATAGCAAAAGACAAAGTTACAACCTGTCAACTGGACAAAACGTTGTAGGAGGTGAAGACGTTTCGCTGCTCGTCAAGCTGCTTCTTCAGTTCTGGTGGTGCTGCTGGTGGCCACTGCCTTATATCTCTTTCCTAACAAAATAGCTTCTTAAAATCCCCTCTCAAACTATTATTTTCTCTGGCTAAGATCTGAACTTATTGTCTTCAAAGGAGTGTTTTAGTGTCTTTTGAGATGGAGATGCCACAGCAGACTGGGGTCCTGAGGAGCTCTCACACCGGAGTTGGTACATTCTCTTGTGGAGTGGCTGTTTAGTTTCTCCAGTGAACGTTACATTGGAGAAACTAAACAGCTCCAGATGACAGATTTTAACTTCGTCTTTTGCTATATTTTAAACTAATTTTGAATATTAAAATACTAACAAATAACTAAGGGTCGCTGACTTGACATTGTGGCATTCAAATATAAATGAATGAAGCTTTCAGAGATAAAAGCACTGTATGGAAAAGTACATGTTTGCCATTATCCCAATATAGATTTTTGTAATTGCGTTTAATTAGCATCTTCTAATTAGTTAAAAGGTCAATAATCTCAATATGTGATGTATTTTTTTGTTCTGCAAGGATGAACCAAGACACAGAAACATTATATAATTGATCCTTAGAGCCATGTTACGTGTGCTAATAGTTGGTATTGTAAGCGGAGGCGGAGTGGACGGGGCATTTGCACTAATCATGCAGTTATTCTTTGTGTCCATGTCTGGCCTTTCAGCGCGGCGACACTCACACTTGATGGATGGTCATTTTCATTGGCTGCCTCAGGCTTAATGAAGCCTGCACTTCGTGTCTTAATTGAATGCTTTTTATTCTCTGGTGCCGCCACTGTCCCCAGCCCTGCACTGCCCCCTCCCTCCCGCTGTTCCAAGTTCTGCACTGCCCTTCCCTCCCCGCCTCCCCAGCTCTGCACTGCCCCCTCCCTCCGCCTCCTGTAGGTGCTCGGGTGCAGTAATAGAACTCTCTTAAGAATTACACTGATCGCAAGACTCATGAGCCAAAAAAGATCTGACTGTGCGTCCCTTCGTTCTGCTGCTAAGACTGTTACTGTTTATTATGTGTGCTGTTTATTCCATATGTGCTGCACTGAATGTCATTATCATGCTAATGTTTTCACTGGGGTATTCATGGGGTTATTGGATGGGGTCTTGCACTTTTTATCTTGCATTTTACATCAAAACTATGCAGTATCTGATGCTCTAAACATATAGAGCTCAACAGAACGTCAAAAACATCACACTGTTACTGGTCGGATGTGCCAAAAGTCCACCGCATTGCAGAAATAACATTAAAAAGTTAACCAAAAAAGGCATGGATCCCTTTATCAAACTATTTAAATCAATCCAGTTTGTAATTACATTTAGTCTTTGTTGAAAACGTCACTGTTATGTTTGAATTTACCATGACACATATTTTAGGTTCTACTCCAGTCAATCACTTCTTGACTCCCTTAAATTGCTCCACAGGAAGTTGGCCAGCTGCGAATCATTAGAGGACTCATCTTTTCAGTTTGTATTTCTTTGGATTTCCTCATCAGATTCATTTCAAGCTTTTTTTTTTTTCAAATTAATTATTATTATTTGTCCATTATGCATTTTGTCCAAAAAGCTACTGATATGATTTACTGAGGAACATTTTCTGCCCTTAATGTGTTTAATTAATCAGGAGGTCCAGACAGGAGGTTCAGTTTAAGAGAAGGACTCAAACCTATGTAAATCTGCAGGGTTTGTGTGTTAAACATGTGCGAACGAAACAAAGCACAACTCCAGATCTGTTTGCAATGAGGAAACGACATTAGAACATAGATCAGAAAACATTTTTAAATCCCGTAGTTGGTCCTGTCTGGAAAAAAAAAACAAAAAACTAAATGACTCCTCACTCTGCGGAGTATAAAGGTACTTTCACCAAACTCACCTGAAGTGTGTACATGAGTCATTCCCTCCTGTTAAAAGCTGATCTATGAAAATAACACTCTGCTTTAATAAGAATACTAGTGCTGACTTTTTGTTTAGTTTGTATATGCACGTTAAGTTGGTGAAACAAGCGTTCATGCATGGTGGGAAGCTGGTGCTGGAAATGTCAAGGCTTCTGCAGCACAGGCCTCATTAAGTCATCTGTAGCATCCAGTTCTGCTTGTGATTCGCACACACCCGCACACACACGCACACACACACGCACACACACGCACACACACGCACTCACTCCGGGCTGCAGTCGTATTGTTCTCACAGATTTCTATTTGACTTTTGCTCTTTTGTTCCAATCTTATATTTTACTCCTTTTACTGCATTTGTCGATAAGTAAATTGTACTCAGAGCAGGTCATTGCTACGGGAATATATTTGCACATTTATCATTCAAAAGAGTGCCAGTGTATAACTCTTAATAAACAAAATCCTATTGGGTTTTAAAAGTCCACACGATTGTACTGATACGATCAAGTGTTACAGTAGGGGTGTCCAACCTATGGCCCGGGGGCCAAATGCGGCACTCAGACCAGTTTCAATCTGCCCTCAGGCCTCCTGCTGAACTGGCCCAATTGATCATAAGCAGTAACAGCAAATTAAACTATTTCTACCACTATATCCTCAAACATCACATTGCAGTGTGATACCGTCATGATCCCTGTCTGCTGTCCTTGTATTTTTGCTCCTTCCCTCCCTCACCTGTCTGTGCCCGGAGCTGGGCGGAGTTCCTGGCTCCTCCCGCGTGCACCTGGAAACCATCAGCGCAATCATCGTCACCTGCAGTGGATAAGAGGAGCCAGAACCAGACACTTGGGGTCAGATTGTCCGCGTGTAATACACCCCGCTTTTTGGACCAGCTCCGGACCCTCGCCTCAGACCCTGCCTCCCTGCACCGGTATCGTTTCCCTCGTCTACGTCTCTGCACCTCTGTGTTCTCCCCGGACCCTGACCGGCACCCCGCACCCAGTTCCTCGTTTGATCTACCGTCATTTGCTTGAACTGTTCACTTATTGTAAATAACACTGTTAAACCTTCCTGAGTTCCGCATCTTTTGGTCTCTCTGCCTGATGTTACGACAGATATAGACCTAAAATGAATGTGTTTCAAGCCTTATTAATACTCAGCAGCTCTGTGAAAGCTGTGTTTAAAGCACCGCACTGCATTGATCACTGGTCTGTGGCCCTCCGCTTCGAATATGTTTTGAGATGTGGCCCTCGATAAAAAAAAGTTTGGGCACCTCTGTATTACAGTAACAGTATCTAAAAGAGTATTTCTTTGACAGCCATTAACATTTCTTGAGGCTTAAAGATGGAAATATGCGCTGGTAAACAAAAGTAATGAGATGTTGTCACAGCAGGAGCCACAACACATGAGCCAGCTGCTGACCTAGAAAAAGTGTGTTATACCCAAATCACTTTATGTAAAAACTGCAGCCTCATGGATAGTACAGAAACAGCACCTGATCAGAGGGGAGATTATGCCAAAATGTACCTACCCCTCACTATGTGCATTTGAAATCAGGCTATAACTCATTTATTTTAATAGATTCTTGTTTTAGTCCAAGGTTTAGTTTGCTTTCATACCCGAGGAGGACAACAAACATCGTCGCTGGATTAAGGAGGCGATCAAAATGAGGAAACATGCCCACGGGACTTTAAACCAGGACGAGGGGGCGTTTTTACTCCAACACACCTGCGATACTGTCCTGAAAAAGTTGGGCTGCAGATGGCGCTGTCGTCCTGCCTCGACTGGAAGACAGCACCAAAAGAAACTAAATTTTGGTCTGGAAAAATAATCTACTAAAGGACTCATACTATGGTATTTTCTGATCTATGTAATAATGTTGTTTCCTCATCACAAACAGACCTGGACTTTGTTTTGTTTCATTCACACGTTTAACACAAACCCTGCAAATTTAGGCTGAGCTCTTCTTTCAAACAGAAAACACCCTGTTCCACCTTGTGATGTCATCATGTGGTAATACAGGAAGTCCTCCACTGTATTTTTAAACCCCACGCACTTTTACTATAATAATTGAAATAATATCAGCTCTGGAATTGCCAATCTCTGCAGAACAAACAGTAGCTCTTAACTGCTGAAAACTACCACTTCATGACATCACAAGGTGGAACAGAGCATTTTGAGCTTTGGCGATGCAGACATCCTAATAATCCAGGATTACTCAAACATGTGAATGAAACAAATCAACTGTGGGTATGTTTTTCAGGAGGTAACGACATTATAACATGGCTTAAAGCTCACAAGAGTCAATTTTGCTTAGTATACGACCTTTATAATATATTAACGGAAGACCAGAAGAACCACATGGTGCCCCCAGACTGTAACTCAATTTATCTGGAATTGGGACTGCGCAGATTAGTCTAAACGCTGCAGGCTGTGACGTCGTCCAGTAGCGCATAAGCAGTGCTCCAGTCCCAGAAACACATGATGACATTTTCTGCAATGAAATTTTGTCAACATTTCCAAGTTTATTCATAATTCGAACGCTCGAACCAATCTGCTTTTCTTATTTGAAGTCACAGATTGTCCTGTTTATTTATTTTTCCAAGTATTCCATTTTCACAAGGTGCACATCATCAACTAAGCTAATGTGCACCTAGTAGGAGATGATTAAAGGGTTTGGAAATCAATTAGGACGTGTAGTTAAACACAGTGAAAGTGTGGAAAACAGAGCTGATATAGTGTTTGTAGTTATCCAAATTATCGGCACCTGGGCCAGTACTCTCAATGCGAACACCTGCCGCACTGGCAAAGTATTGATACAGCTCACTTGTTGTCGGGATTCCCATCTGATTGTCACTGTAATGAAATTCCTTTTGCCAAGATGCCAGGCTATTTGTCAGGCACTTGACTCCTGAAGTCCAGATTTTCCTGTGGTGATTGGTTTGTAAGCTGGCACCGGGCACTCAATCACAGCGAGATGAGGCTGGCACCAACGCGCCGATGCAGGGCAGTAATTGTGCAAAAACTCATAAACTTTGACGGGCATATTGGTGGCCATATTCTAAATAGTTTAATGCTTCACGCGTTGACCATCACTTTCATAAAACACTGGTTCATATGGTCCCAGGATTTTCATTTTTACAAGCTGAGGAGTCCAACTTTACTATGACCCATTAAATAACATAGGGGTAAGTAATTAATTTAAACAGCTCACAAGATTTAATGTTAGCCTTCTATAAATGTAAAACAGAGCTTGAATAAATGTAATAATGCCCATTAAAAAGTTTCAAAACTCTTTTTTTTTATTTTTTATTCTGTATCTTTTAATTGTTGTTAGATTATAAAGTTCACTGGTGCCTGTGGGCTTTGGGTGAGGTGGAAGTAGATTAGCAGATTCACTCTTGTTTACTCAAGTGCTGTTTTTCCTTTGCATGAAACCGACCCATTAAAATGCAGTGCTGAGATTAAGCACAGAGTTTATTTAAAAGGCTAAGCTAGGACTGACACTTAGTTTATTTAAAAGGTGGTTTATCCAACGATGTTTTCCATTCATAGATCATTTTAATTGATTGCAAACCCAAATAAAACCTTGATACGTTTCAGTACATTTTGGTCTGAGTGTGTGGTGGTATTTGGTCTGTGTGACGTGCCAGAGTCGTTACCTGCTTCCTCATTTTATGGTTTCAAAATCAGAAAATCCTCAGAGCTATTTTAGTTTCAGCAAAGGACCCGGACTTTTCTGTATCATTATTCAACCAACTACCAATTGGCGATACCAGTCATTTCTGTAAGTATTGTGTTACTGATCCATTACGATACCTATGAGTTTTGTGTCAAAATCACAGACTGTAGAAAGACGTGGAATAAGTGACTGTGATGTGACCCATTGCGCTTGGCTCCAGTCAAAGGAAGCTCGTTGAGGCTAGAGCAGTTATAGAACCGAATTTGAAGTTGAGCTCCATATTTGGAATTCCAACCACGAGTATCTGGTTGTGAGTGAGGCTGTTGAAGGTAAACGCCCCTTTCCACTCGCACCTCTCTGGTTTAGCAGTGAGCGGGCCCTTAGCAACACTGTCAATCAAAGCTGTTGCTAACACTAGCAAGAGTGATCTCGGGGAAAGAAGGCGCCTAATTTGTCTGTTATGAATGTTCATATCTACATTTAAGGGCAGAATAGCGAAAAAAAAGAAAATACCAGGATCATGCAGAGTTAACATGAATATTTTAAGACCAAAATGACGAGTCTAACAGCAGCAGTTACAGAGAGAGGGGTGACAATTTTTTGAGTCGATGAAGCCAGGAGCATGCCCATGCTGCCTTCCTATTTGGAGCATAGCAGCTAGCTGGTTAGCTATGTCATTTATGTATACAGTCTATGGTTAAATTGCAAACCCCTTTCACTATGCCTTAAAAATAACATGCATGTACCCTTGCTTTGGGGGGGGTCACAGGTGCAAGGACACTTGCACCTGTGTGAACACATAGCTGCCCTCACCTCTGCGCGACTCAAAAACAAATGTAGCAGCAGCAAATATTGTGCTACTATAGATATAAAACAAAATATTTAGGCTGCTGTAAACACACAAGCCCTGTGTCCAGTAAAACTTGATATATTATATTATTTTCAATATAATTGTATGGGCTCTTAGGGGCCCTCTAGTGGCCTCGGGGCCCTAAGCGGCTGCTTAGTCTGCCTATAGGCTGGACCGGCCCTGCATGTGCAGATTAATGAAAATATGAATATACTTTTTTTTTTTTTTTTTAAACCACAATTTTTGGAAACATTTTTATTGCATGAAATGCTTTCTGCATGAAAATACTTTTGTTACTTTTTGATACCTCAGTCAGTATCTGTATATATACATATTTTGTATTGATCCACCCATTACTACAACAAACCTGCAGTTGGCATTGACTTGGTGCTTGAGAAACCCTATAGATGTCAACACTGGACACTTTGATATTCTGTGTCAGGTTGAAGTCGACTCGGTGACGCTGCCAGTCACTTGTTCTCTCCTTTTGTCCTCATTCAAAATGCATTTGGAGACAGACCTTTGTCTCAGCAGATTGGCCTTAATGCCTTCATCACACACAGCTGCCCCTCTTCTAATTTCCCATCCATCTCGTCCACCTGAATAACACTTGACATTTTAGGAAGCGTAGCGGCCGGGCGAGGGGAAAAACAGCCTGTCTCAACTCTATACTCATTTCAATCACTCTCCCAAAGCAGGAGAGCAAGCTGCCACTCATCCGTCCACCTTCTTATAGATCAATGCCCTTTGAGCGCTGATAATCTCTCACATTGATTGGTTGCCTCATCTATCATTACCTCAGCATTAACCAATCAAACACCTTCCTTTCGGTAAACAAACACTCTGAATATACATGCAAACACCTCCCGAAGTTTTACGCCGAGCATGAACGGGATATATCAGCTGGGAAAGTCTTTTTGGAAGAGAATATCGAATCATAAGAGTTCTTAATATTTCACTGGGTTGATGAAATATGCATTGTAGCCCAGAATGAGGGAAAATGCAATGATTTAGATGCATTATGTATGAGACGGTCCGCTGGCAAAAATGACACTGCAGAGTCCCGTTGAATAATCGCCGTTTCGCTATCCGCAGCAGCACAATGAGATTTTGTGATTACGGCGAAACGCTCAATTCATCCGCTCGTTCAATTTTGTACCCAGGTCTCGCCAATGAAGCAAAGCATACGGCCGATGGTCAGAAACGCGAAAAGTGAGCAGCTACAGATGCAGAACCGTTTATTTAGTCAGACGATGACGTGCGGTGACATGGATGGAGTCCCAGATTCATCTTCGGGTGTGGTTGCCCTTGACCTGCGGAAACACAAAAAGGCCTTGATTAACTTGACGTCTGTGTTGGTGCTAAAAATACATTTGCAGAACTTTTTCGATGAAGTGAAACAACAGCGAGAGAAACAAGAGGGATAGAAAGAGAAGGATTTGAAGAGAATACGCCTTTACATAAATATCTGTTCATTGCGTTATTGCTAATATTTTAAAATAACTGCACTTTAATTAGCTTTAATAAAGTTTGGTCGGCCGGTCATGATAATTAACATATATCGGCTTATCGTTCAATATATGATAGATGGAACGATATGTTTTAGGGGTGAATATTTATCAAGAGTACTTTTTCTGTGCAGTAGTGAGACATTTTTGGTCTTTTTTTGCAATATGATTAGATTTGAGCTGTAGAAGACTGAATAAATAACTTCTATGACTCATTATAAATACAAACCAATTACCGTAAGTGTTCAGTATTATCGTTTATCCTCTATATTTACTTCAGCAATATACCTCCCTGCAAAATTTCTTGAAAAACTATGTACAGTGGATTTAATCAAGAGGGGATGGAATCATAACTTGACAGCAGTAAAATACTTTTTGGCTTTTGGAAATAGTACTATACCCTCCTAAGACATGGCAACATATTTTGGATTGTCTAGGCCACAGTGCAAATTTTTAGAAGAAGGGGGAGAATAGCAACAATGCAAAAATGTTCAATTTTTAATATTTTTAAAAGATTAGAATGTTCAGAATATTTATTTATTTAATTTAATTTAATTTAATTTTATTTTATTTTATTTTATTTTATTTTATTTTATTTATTTTATTTTATTTTATTTTATTTTATTTTATTTTATTTTATTTTATTTTATTTTATTTTATTTTATTTTATTTTGGTTTTATTTTGATTTTATTTATTTTAATTTATTTATTTAGTTTAGTTTATTTTTTTTTTTTGGCACAGCATATGTCTTCCTGCACCTCTCAGCGGCACTTCACATGAGTCACATTGTTCCAAGAGGCCCAATTGTTTCTCATTTTGTTTTTACACTCAAGACAAATGTTGCTGTGTTCAGGCACTTAATACATAGTTATGCAAATGTTCTATCAAAATTATTCAGAAACTGCATCATGTTAAAAGATAATTCTTTGTTTTTACACTCATCAGGTCTCATCATCATGACTTTTTCAAACGCCACTTCTCTGGTTTTGCAAATGGACTCTTCAATTCAAGTGTATTAAGAATGTTTCAGGCTCATATTAAGGTGTAGTTATTAGGAACTGGCAGTGTAGTCGGTAAAAAAGCAGAATATGAACGCTCCCAACATGTATACTGAGGCCCCAAGCATACAAACGAACAAAGCCGATAAGAAAAGAACTATTGTTGATTAACATTTACCGCTATGAAGAAAAAATGAATCAATATCAAGTCTAACACACTTCTGTTTATTTACACTAAGCCCAGATGGTTTTGAAAGAAACTTTTAGGTAATTACGCCAAACAAAAGGCAGCTTTGAGACGGCCCCTGGTGTCTTTCGGGGTCTTGAGTACACCCCGCTCACACACAAAGAAACGCTGCCGGCTTAAACAAACGCTCCTATCCTATCGGGGGGGCGTAGGGAGAAGTGTAATTTGATAAAGGCGCGTCTATCCGGAGCTGCTCTCCAAGGCCGCCCTCTTCCTAAAGTGCTCAGTGGTGTACAAGCATCACTCGTCACAGAGCGCTTCCACTCTGCACCTCCTCAACAGCAAGAGTTCAGACTGAGGTGAGACGCATTACAACAACCAGACAGCTCCGGGTGCCTGCGATGCTACTTTCACTTTGTACACGAGGATGCTTCAGTGCCAATAGTCTAGTTTGGTTATTCGGATTTATGAGTGATGACGTTTATATTTGAAACTAAATGAGGCTGACAGAGGCCCAGTGGTCAGATCGTTCGTTCACCAACCTGAAGAGGACTGATTCCCTCTGGTTGTGACCTTAGGTAAGTGACAGTAGCTGAGTTGGTAGAGCGTTTGTCTACCACAGGTCGGCGGAGCGATTCCTGCCCCGACAGATGAATGCCGTCCTTGGGCAAGACACTTAACTATAGTGTCTGCGTGCACTGCGTGTTATGAATGTGTGTAAAGCGCTTGGAGTGCCTTGAAGGAGGAAAGCGCTGTATGAAAATGTGACCATTAAGTGAGACATTTGAATACTTTTCATATATCGACAATTCAAGGGTTCCAGTTTCCGGTTATGTGCAACATTTTGAGAACCTTTTCCCATTTAAAAGACTAAAACACTATTTTTGTTACTGCTAATCGCTATAGCTGCAGTCCTAATTTCTTATTATTCTTAAAACGCATGGATAAATGTGGAACTCATGCGCTAAGTTGCATATTCTTTAACTGGTATCAAGTCAATTAAAATCCACTACAGTTTTTAATCATTGTCTTTTTCAAGCTAAACGAGGGACGCAGTGGCCCAGTGGTTAGACTAGAGGTGCCCAAACTTTTTTTTTTTTTTTTTTTTTAATCGAGGGCCACATCTCAAAACATATTCGAGGCGGAGGGCCACAGACCAGTGATCAGTGCAGTGCGGTGCTTTAAACACAGTTTTGACAGAGCCGCTGTGTATTAATAAGGCTCGAAACACATTCATTTTAGGTCTGCATTACACTGCAATGTGATGATTTAGGATATAGTAATAGAAATAGTTTCATTTGATGTTAAAAGTTCTGCTTATGATCAATTGGGCCGTTTCAGCAGGAGGCCTGAGGACCAATAAAAACTGGTCCGTAGTTTGGACACACCTTGGTTAGACCAGTCGTTGACCAACCCAAAGAGGACTGAATCCCTCTTCCTTCGGTGAGACATTTGAATACTTTTCCATGTATCGAACGTTTCCCATTTAAAAGACTAAAGCACCATTTTATTAAGTTGCATTTTCTTTGATTGATTTCAATGCAATTAAAATAAACAACTGATTTTGATCGTTGCCTCCTTTTTGGCACATTGAATACTCGTTTTGACACTGCGCTTGTGTTTCAGTCTCTTCATTCTGCCGAGTACAAAATACAAGTAATTTCGTGTGTCAAAAATAGTATACATACTCAGCAGGAAAGTATTGCATCAGCGCAGCATATTTTTTTCATGCACGTCAATAAATCTCATTCCTCAGAAACTAAATTGAACCTGATTCAGAGACACAAATATTTCCACTGCAATAGATGTTTTTATTAACCGCAAAAGCTCTACGAAAACATCGAAAGTACTGAGTGCATAATGCTTCTCCGAAAAGGAAATTGATTTCTCACCAAAGAACTTAAAACAAACACAACACAACCATCTGGATCCCGCCACTTCTGTAAGTACCATTCTGGGGAGTATTCTTCCACACTGAATCCTCCTCTCGTCACTGCCAGTTTTTGCATTTGTTATTTCCAAGTTTGGACTCATTTGTATTTGCTCATTTATCAGCGGTCGTCATTGGAAACAGTGTCTGGAAGTCTGCTCCAAAAAGGGATGAGGTCAGACAATGTGAACGCTGCCAGTTTGGTGATTTATCAAAGTTTTGGACCAACCTCAGAAGTTTGGGGGAATTAAGTGTCTTGTCACAAATTAATTAGGTTTTAGGAGCATAACAAGTGACCTAAGTGTTTTCTCGCTAATTATTCAGGCACGGGGACGACACAGAGGTCTAAAATGTTTTGACAGATAATGTGCAAATCACTGCATTCTTTGAAATATGAGGTTGAGTGCAAAAGGGATACTTGCATTTGAATATAGCTGGGTTTCAGATGACATCAGAACATTCTATTGGTCACTAATATTTCATACAGACGGAGGCAGCAAAACCAAAGCTGGCTGAAATGCAGATGTTGGATTTAATCGCTAATTTAAATAATCATGTGAAAGGTTGTATATTACCAGTACTCTGTTCTCTGATCTGTTATAATGTTGTTTCCTCATCACAAACATACCTAAAGTGACACACAAACCCTGCATATTTAAGCTGAGTTCTTCTCTCAAACGGAAAACACTCTGTTCCACCTTGTGATGTCATCATGTGGTAATACAGGAAGTGCTTTACTGTGTTTTTAAACTCCACACACCTTCACTAGAATCATCTGGGTGATTTCAGCCCTGGAATTGCCAATCTACTACTAAACTAAAGGTAAAAGGAGCTGTTAACGTGAAAACTACCACTTCGTGACATCACAAGGTGGAACAGAGCATTTTGAGCTTTGGATATGTACAGACTAATAATCAAGAGTTACTCAAACAACAAAACACAATTCCAGGTCTGTTTTTGAGGAGGTTACAGGACATTATAACATAGCTTAAATCTGACAAGAGTCAATTTTGCGTAATATTGGACCTTTAAATATTTGTGAATTTAACTATTGGACATTAACTATAAAAATACAATGTTCTCCATGTTCTAAAGAGAACATTGTATTTTTATAGTAATGTCGTAGTAGTAATGTTCTAAAATCTGAAACCACGAATACACTTGACTATTTCCTTTGTCCATCAGAAATCAATCAATAAACCAATATGAGCTATTGATAAAAAAATAAAATAAAATAATTTAAAAATAAATAAATTAATTAATTAATAATAATAATAATAATAATAATAATAATAATAATAATAAACATAAAAGGCAGAATTGTAAATATAAATTCCCAAACTTGCATTTTACCATACAATTTTTGTTTAAAACTATTTCAAATTTCTCTGTCATTATTCCTTTCACATTGTGTTACGTTTCACCGCTTCCCTCCATTTCAGAATAAAACATGAACATATCAGTGTTGAGTGTTTCCAATGCAATACTCTCTGGTCCTTTTCACCAGTCTATTATCGACAGGTGCTCTGGCTCCTCTTCTTCACTTTGGCTTCCTCCTTCGAGAAGAATAGGATCGTACTATAAAAACCTATTTAAACTGGTCTTTTTTCCCTTTCTCGTGCATGTCAAGAGCTTGGGGACCCAATTTTTCCTTGAAGTAACAATCAAAAGATGTCTCCCACACTTCACTTGGGCACACTGGCAATCTCCAGCCTATTTCATCCAAAATAGTGCTTGAATGTACAATAAACCAGACTAGAAACTACAAAGCCCCTTTTGTTTTGGAGCTGAGCGCATGGGTAGCAGCTTCCATCATTCCCCAGACTTGGGCGATTATCCGACCGGGATGCGCCTCATTGGTATTCATGTATGCACTTAATGTCAAACAGTCTAAATATTTAAGACACTAGAGGGCAAAGGGAAAGATATGCAGCGAGATGGGGCATGTCCCTCTGATGGATGGTACTTGTCTATGCCAGTTTGTGCTGCGGTCCGTCGTGGTATGTTCGTATGTCGGCGCGAGCGATTACTGCGTGTCACCCTGCGCTTATGACAGATGGCGAAACGTAATAACCATCAATGTATGCGTCAAGGCTCGCTATAATGCAATGTGTGATTTGCGGTCTTACACATAGAGCCCATGATGAGATAAATGTGCCCAGGCGGTGAGGGGATTAGAATTCTGTTTGGACGACAAAGAAATATTGGTCCTAGCAGTGATACGCCTTTTATGCTGTCGCTTTGATGGTCAACACACAAAAAAACAAAAAAAAAAAGAAAAAAAGTCTTCCATCTAGTTTCATTTCCTCCAAAAAATGAGTTTTCCTTCGAGCTTTCAAATCGCGCTGACAAATGAATCATAAATACTCCACTGCAGTGAGAGGTCTAAAAATCCATTGATAGCGTGATGTTTCAGAGGATGTAAAGCATAGACTACTCAAACAGTGTAAGGCACATAGTCATAAAACACCAGGCAGACCCGTACAGTTTTATTACCTGAACCTATGGAGGATAATTGTTCAGCTATGTCCGTGAGTGCGTACGTCTCAGGGTGCGTCTCCTTTACTAACCCCTTTGTGGAGTTAATAAGTCTGACCTTGTCTCGCAGTGGCACATTACTCAGGATTATGGTGTCTAAGACTGGCAGCAAAAACCAAACTGACACAAAAGAACAAAAGAAAGAATCTGAGCTCCAAAAATCACCAAAAACACTTAGTGAGGCAGTTAGTCAGTGGCTTTTTAGCATAATTGTTGTATTTGGAAAGCGAAATATGAAAAAATATGAAAAAAGGATATTAAGCTTCTCTAACATTTCTCTTTCATTGTTGTTTTTGTCACAATAGATTGGCCTGTTTTGCGTAATTGTTCTTGTCAACACCTGAACAGATGTAACTGTGTACATGACATTCAAATAATATAATTACAGAAATCAGATAATGATCAGCAAGTACGGAAATAGCTGTTTGAACTTTCAAATTTGACAATGAGAAACAGAGAGAGATACAATTAACTACGATTACTTAATTACTTATTGAGATATTAGTCTACTTATTCATAAAATCTTCTATATATACTATAAACAGACTCCAGAGCATACCACGTACTGAGAGAGGAGGTTCGATCGCTCAGATAAAACAAGAATGACATCAGAAGGACACAGGAAACAAGTACATTTAGTCTTCTTGATGAAAAGCCAAATTTATCTGGAAATCGTCCACCAGGATGTTCTCGAGTGACATCACCACGGCTTCATTTGAGTCGAATTTTACAAAAATGCCTCAAGCCTTCCACAATCTACTAATCAATTCATCTAAACAATAACTGCGAGATTCATACATTAGAGAAATAATCATTAGTTGCAGCCCTAGTGTATTTAAATGCCTCTTAGCAACTTGGGTTCTTTTTAAAGATCTCTGTAAAAGAAATAACCACAACAATAAGTTCAAACGCTGGATCAGAGAAGCGATTTAAATCAGGAAACAGAGCAGCATCGATGGAGATGATGGAGGCGTGGTCAGTCTGAGAGACCTGTCAGGTCCATCAGGCTGACCTCACCTGAAGGAAGTAACAAAAGATGATGTAGGACATGTCTCCACCAACATCGGGGACAGTTCTGAAGATGGCTCAGATCAGCAACCGAAACGAGGTAAATACACTGCCTCACCAAAAAAAAAAGTCGCCACCAAAAAAAAAAGGTCACACACTCTAATATTTGGTTGGAGCACCTTTAGCTTTGATTAGCTTTGCATTAATGTTTCACCAAGATGTTGCATTGACGATGGTCGAGTCTGACGCTGCACAAAGCTTCTCCAGCACATCCCAAAGATTCTCAATGGGGTTAAGGTCTGGACTCTGTGGTGGACAATCCATGTGTGAAAACGATGTCTCATGCTCCTTAAACCACTCTTTCACAATCTGAGCCCGATGAATCCTGGCATTGTCATCTTGGAATATGCATCAGGGAAGAAAAATCCATTGATGGAATAACCTGGTCATTCAGTATATTCAGATGTCAGCTGACCTCATTCTTTGAGCACAGACTGTTGCTGAACCTAGACCTGACCAACTGGAGGAGGCTCGGACCTATTTGCTTAGTTAAATCCAGGTGGCGACTTTTTTTTTGGCCTGGCAGTGTATATCACCTACTGTATTGTCTTTAAAAAGAAGACACAATGAATGATTTTGGATTTGAATACCTCTTCTTGCATGATCGGAGTATGCTATGAATTATGAATCGTTGCTTCCCAATCACATGAAGTTGTAGAAATCACGTTCCAATTCGATTAGGGCAGTAGTTCTGATTCTCCGTGTACAAAGAAAAGTGTGTATGGTTTGTAGAGCTTCGCATGGAATATCAACAAATAGCCGTTACCATGGAAATCTGCCATATCGTGAGAGGTGACATAAAGAGCTTTAAACTGGGCTTTGTCCCTGCTCCATTCTGGCTCTTCCTGCGAGGTCCAAGCAAAGGCCTGTAAGCACTCAGGCGTACAATGGTGCAGCCGTCACCTCTCACCTCTCCACAGTGTCTGACACACAGCAGGCCGAGACACTCTGTCCTCAACCATTTGTGCTCAAGTCCCCATTATCAAGCCCTGACTCCAAGGATGAAATGACAAACCAAACAGAGTGTGCACAAAGTTGATGACTGCAGATAAAATGCATCAAAGAAGAGACAGATTTTAAACTATCTTTTTTTTTTTTTTTTTTTCAAGGATTTTGTTTCCCTCATCTTTTCAGAAGCAACATGGAGTAACAAAAAGAGTATGCAGTACGTTGCCATCACGAATTCTTCTTTGGAAAGTGTCTTAAGGGTTTTAAAGTTCAGTAAAAGAGGCAAGGCTTGATTTGCACAGAGTTTGTACAGTTGTCGGTGAAATCTTCGAGTTTCCAAGGAGATGTTATTGTGCTTGTTCCATAGAGTCTATATGATTATTTATGGCCATTTTACACCTAGACATGAAACTCTGTCTCTACCACAACTCAATCACTTGGCTAGCTGCTGCTCCCCAAAATTACGTCAATTTGAACCCTCCAACACCTACAAATGAATGAAGCCAATCCCTATATTCTTCTCATCAATAGTACAAAGATTAGGATGTTTAGCGGTCACTAGATGTTTACCAGACGCACACAAGTTCAGCAATCTCAGCTGAAAGTGGGTTAGCGGTTAGCTCAGATGCCACCGTTTCTCTATAATAAAACACCAAAAGATTTACACACTCAACAATCACTTTAAACAAGTCGTTCCCCTCACCTAAATGTGTTCACTTGGTTAGTAGCAGTCGACACCCTTGCGATTACTCACAATTTTCCGTTTTTGTGCGCTAATGCTAACGGCTACAGGAAAAAATACATTGATTGGCTTCCAAAGTCTTCCCGGACTAGCTGAGTTGCTAAGTGGATGACAGAATTAGCATATGTCTATGGTTTTTCACTGCTGCCAAAAAACATGGCGTATTTCCATGGTAACAGTTGTTTTTGGACATTCCAGCCCAAGCTCTGTTCACCATTGACAGACTGGATGTTGGGAGGTTTAGTGCAGAACGTCTATCAGGTATTGGTTTTATGGTTGTTTTAATTTCCCAAAAAAATCTCGTCAGTGCTATCTTGCATACCAATCACTACCTTTAATAAGCCGCTATTGCACAATCTTTAGAATTCAGGTTGATGTAGTAGGTTGATGTCTCAGAAAAGTGATTGGATTGGCACTTCGGTCGAAATTACCGACTTAAAACATCTCTCCACCGGAAAATAGGTCAAGTCAACAAGCAGAGTTATGCTAAGATGCAATGTTCTTTACATGAATAAGAAAAGGTCTGTGTTCTTTCCCTGTGTTTCGAAAGCTGTCAGTGCACGAAAACTACAAATAAACTACAGAGAAAGAGAGTCCTACACTTTTTGGATTAGTACTTTGTCACTCAGTGAAAATGGCATCCTCAAAAACATTCTGCTATTTCCGTTGGCTCATTTTGTCGGTACGCTATTGTCTGCCAACCCTTTCACTTTTAAATTGGATTGGACTGAACTAAAGTGTTTGATGCAGGTGTGAAAGTGCCCAATAAAACATTCATTAAAAATACTACTTTTTGTTCAAACCAAACCAAAGACACTTTTCATCTTTTAAAGACGTACAGAAATCCGATTCACGTAATTATGGCTGAAGTCTCCTGCTTATCTCATCTCATAAATTTAATGTAAAACTGTCAAAAATGTTGTAGGTAGGCCTGTTCATTGCCCCAGAACTATGTAGTCTAGCACTTACCAAATACCATAATAAAAGTAATATTTGTCCCTTGTAGTTTGCATAGTTAAGTTATAAAATCTGAAGCCTGCTCTATTTATGTGATTTCTTATAGATTCTTAAAAGCCATCCCCAACTATGAGGATAACTTTTCATTCAAAACATGTTGCCAGTGCAAGTTTTGAAAGTTCAACCTAATTACCTTTTTATTCTGAGTTTTCAGTGTTAGTTTAGCCGAGGTATTTCTGCACACCACATATGTGGAGGCCTCCATGTTCCCCGTACACCGCAGGTGGTATGTTTACTCATTTAATATTTCAACGCATCAAGACGAGAGGAGGTAAACTGTCAGCTTCTCTCCCGCATAATGTGTAATCCCTGCTATATTTTAGAACAGATTTCCCATTCATCTTGTTCAAATGCCACCCTTCGGAGTTTGAGAACTTTTTTGGACTTTTGAATGTCAGAAAACCATTTCTAAAGACTAAAACTCCATTCTCTCCTTCTCATTTATATCTTTGAGTTTTAGTTTCTTTCTCTAGCTCAACTGCGCCATGTAAGTTTAAAGGGCATTGTCAAATATTAATAAAAGCTTTTTTAGATCCAGTCAAATCTTTACTCATTTCCGAACAACTACTTGAGGCTCGTTAAAGAGGGGGGACAGGTGAGAGGAGTGGGCACGTTTTGTATGTCCTTTGAGCCACTATTAGCTACTTGGAAGCTCGCACAGAAGTGGGTCCCTGCGGCAAAGTGCTGTTCACTGCCCAAGGTGACCATCTCACTCTTTCTTTTTTCAGTTTGTTTTGAATATGGACAGATATAAAAGACACTGACTGGAGAAACAGGAGCATCATAGAGCTTAGAGCCGGAGCTAATTCACAGCACTTGTACCTAGAAGGGCTTTTAATACACGACGCAGAACAAAGGAAAGAAATGACAACGAAATACGTGAGTACAAAGACAACTCAGTGCTCACATTTCATTACTTTTTGAAGATGCCAAATTGTGTCACTGCTTTTAAATGGACAGGGAGTATATTCCATGGAGTAGCCCACCCCCCCAACCTAGAGTAGCCCCCACACTTCTCACAGAGGGGGCTGTTTGGACGAAGGATGTTTTATAAAAAGGCACATTACAGTCTCCACATGAGGCTGCTCGGGTGGACCTGCCGCAGTTCTGCATTTTGCTAATACAGCTGTTCAAAGGCTTTTGTGCAAAACCATTTACACATTTAAAAAAACAGTTTAAGAATGCTGAAAAAGATGAAATAACATTTGCAAACGATAAAAAGTTGTGCTTTGATAAAATGCAACGGTGGCGGAATCAAATCCAGGTTTTTGGTTGAACACTTTTCGCGTCCAGGTGTAAAAGCTTCTGATTGCCTTGAGCGTGGTCTGACCAGTGTGTGACCAGACAGTGGCTCCGTAGGACAGATGGGAGAGATGTATGCACACTCAGGACTCAGCCATTTTCTCATTATCTTGAGACAATTAATGTTTGCTCTGATGGTTTTACACACTCTTTGAACTTAACTTTTGAAATTCAACTGTGAGTCTAAAATTATCCCTAAGTTTTTCTCCTCTGGGACCTGATCAGTGAATTCCCCATTTATTTGAACATGAAGGGGAATAATAAGAAACAAATATACCTAGTTTTCATACTATTAAGAGTTAAGCTGATCTCCTTTAGCCAAGTGTGTGTCGAGTTTTCAGTGGTACAGTTCATACCAGACACGTGAACAATGTCCTCATACATTTGGAAAATTACTTCGGGACAGACATTATTGATATAAAGACAGAAAAGAATGAGGCCAAGGGGAATTCCTGTTTGAATTTACAAAAGGTTGATTTCAAATTGTTGAGGATAACATCTTTATACAGATAAGAAGAGGAAAGACAAAGACATCCACTGCGAAGCTTAAAGGGAAATGCTCATACTGGTATCGGGTATCGGCTCTGATCCAAGAAAATTGACTACATCAGGTATCTGCTCCAGCATAACAGGAGTGGATCTATCAATTAATTAAAGGCTATTCAAAGAGAACCTGTCAAAATGTGTGAACTTCAACAATCAAAAGTGTTCCATAGTTACTTAAAGTGCGTAAGACTAGATCATTTGGTTTGGTGGGACAGTATCTGCAGCGTGTAGTTTTACATCAGTCAAGTGGCTGTTTATGGGGGAAAAAAATAGTGGTAGTGTAGTTTTAAAACGTAATACCTCTACTTATGTCTCAGCACTGAACATTCCAGCTTTTATTCTCGGAATAGTTTGACATCGAGTATTGAAACCGCTGCATCTCTACTGTAAATGACTTAAAATGAATTGCCTAAAACACTAAATACATTTAAAAAGATCTTGGTAGCAAAATGTTAACAAATTGAAACCCATTGGGCAGTGGTTGAATGTGTTTTTTTTCAATCAGAATATGGTTTGGATGATCTCAGCCGATAAAAATAACAATACATCTGAAGAATGAAACTGTCTTGTTACCTGTTTATACTGAAGCACTGAACTAATATTCTCTGAGCCATGTCGTCTGAGCCTGGTGTTATTATTAGCATGTTATAATTGATGAGGACATATGCGATCACTTTTCTTACGTGATAGTCAATTACACTTGATGCCCGAGTATTTAGTGTAATAGGATTGTTACCTTGGCAATAAATGTGGAATGTGCTTGTTCATCGCCATCTGTCTGCCAGGTCTAATGGAACAAATATGAATCACACATACAAATGATGAGTTGGGTCTCTTCTTTGAAACAACTCTCCAAGTGATGGTAATGAGGCCTCAACAGGAGCTGATATATTGGTCCCATAGACTCCTGTATAAACCGGAGAGGCAAGTGGCCAAGATGGACAGGAGCAATCAACACTAATTATGGCTAATCATTAAGAGATGATGGGTGGTGTGGCTGGGGCAGTACATCCCGAAATTATTGCTATATTCGCAATGACGAAAATGCAATTTCAAAACTGCCAAAATGGCAATAATTTTCTTGCATTATACAGTTATATTTTCAGATATCATTTTTTGTTATGCATTCAAAGTACAAATCACATTATGGGAATCTGCTGTTTCCTTCAAGACAGGGTATTATGCAAAACAGATATTTTTGAGCTTTCTACCATGTTAGAATGTTGTTCCCTCGTCAAAAACATGCCTGAGGAGGTTTTACATGACATTCATGCATGTTTCAGTCATTTTTCGGTCTCTCCTGGGCCATATTTGAACTCTTCTTATGGTTATATGTATGAAACCCACATGCCTACGTCACCCACGCTCCCACTACACAATTCTCCATAAATATACAAAAACATGATACAAAACTGTACACAGCAACTTGACAAACCTGGTGCGATGTGCAGTAGTTTCATTAACAGGACGCACACTGATGTGTTGTGATAGTGCTCTGAGGTGGGAGTGACTTAGCATAGAGAGCAGTGGGAGGGGAGACTCGGAGCGACAAAAAAGAAAGTGAAATATAAAACATGCAAATACACTGTTTTTGGTGCATGTAGCACTTTCAAAACAATAAAAGCTAACGTGTTTATCTAACGGTTTTCATCCTGGACGTGGAACACTAGATTTACGTTTATATTACGTTCCTATTCCTGGATGTTTATCTAAGTTGTGTTAGCAGTTAATACCTCATAGAAGGAACATTTTTAAAACTGTGAGGTTTATCTGACATTTTTTGAGAAATCCAAATTATTTTGAAAATTTTGTATCAAAATATTGTACCTCAAGCTTTGTGGAGTTTGTGGATTTTAAAAAATAAGTTTTTAATGAAGACATATTATGCTTTTTTCCTTCCTGGAAGCTATTATTAAATTATACCATTTGTACATCATTATCTACGCTTATGAGGAGGGAACGTTATTAAATAAAAGTCAATTTTGGGAGCCTTCATTTCTAAGAGGCATATTATCTATCCAGTAAGAGGCTACGTTCACTCATTACAGATCAAAATTAGATTAAGTTTAAAAGTAGATAAAAATAGTTTGATCTTTGGATTGGAGACTTCAGAAGTAATTCCACAAAGCCTAAAACGATGTGAATATGCATCTGGAGCATAACTCAGTCTGATCACAGGATTTATTATTAATGACAGGCAGCCTCCCTCTCAAATTAGGACAGAAGAGACACAACATGTGGCAGCGTGAATTCACTGTGACACCACCAGCGCGGCTCCAGCCAACCCGACCAAGTATCAGGGAAAAGTGGTGCATTGGACTAAGAGCAGAGACAGAATGCAGAGGAGGAGGCAGGAGAAGAGTGGGCGGATGGATGAGGAATGATCCCTGATTGAGGCTGTCTTATGAGAGGCATCCATCAGGGGTGACAGGAGAAAAAATAAAAGCTCAAACAGTCACATAGGGTGAACATGGGCACGTGCGCTGACAGCAAGCATCTGAGAAGACAACACGGCTCCATTTATGTTCTGCAATGATGTGGTTCTTGTTACACGAAGTCAGTCTATACACGACTTGTTGTAGGTCGTCCAGGTCTATGTGGGTAATATGCCAAACTACCCTGAAAGTCACCACCCAAGTATTCTCAATGGGGTTAAGGGTCGGGGGCCAATCCATGTGAGGAAATCATCATCTCATGCTCCTGAACCACTCTTTCGCAATTTGAGCCCATGAATCCTGGCATTGTCATCTTGGAATATGCCCGTACCATCAGCTGACCTCATTCTTTGAGCACAGACTGTTGTTGAACCTAGACCCGACCAACTGGAGGAGGCTCGGACCTATTTGCTTAGATAAATCCAGGTGGCAACTTTTTATTTGGCCGTGTAATTCACAATTCACCTTTTATGATTATGATCACGCCAGAAGTCATTCGCTATGTAAGCTGTTAGGTGGAGCATCTGAAACCTTTCTTCTTCATGGAGTTATTTTGCTTGAAAAATTACAAGAATGGAGTAAACCGTATAGGAGTGGGCTCTGGGCCTATAGACTTGAACTCTATTTGCAGATAGATGCACATTAGTCCTGGACACATCTGCAGCTGATCGTCCTGGGAGTGGATCTCTCCTTCACTGTCGTTCTTCTCAAGGTTTCTCTTTTTCCCACAATGTTTTTTTGAGTTTTTCCTTGCCGAGAAGGAGGGTCTAAGGACTGTTCTCCATTTGCTTGCTTTCTGTTGATTCATTTGTCTGTCTGTTTCTCTTTCTTTGTTGATTTTCTCACTTTCCGTTGGTTAAATCAACTCCCGTGTTCAGCCCTAAGAGCTGCTTTGTTTTTGGGCTTTACAAAAATTAATTGAACTGACAGTCTCCATGGACATAAGCAGGTGACTACAGCAAAGCCAAGTTTAACAACTACAACAAGATAATGTCATACTGCACAACATTCCAGATTTGGCGATATGACGTGAGGACTAACCATGGGCGGCTAATCTGTGTAATTTTGCGTCATCCCGATTTTTAATCAAAGGAAATCAGATCTAAACATCTTTCTCTTCACACAAGGACACACGGATTTGTGGAGTAGAACAGGGACAGCAACAAAAAGTATCATTTGCATCACAAGTTCATTTATTTTATGTTTTAAGTTAGAAGTTCAGTACGAAGACACGGTATGGCTCACACCTCGTTCATACTGTATGCTAAAGATTTGTCCTTTGGATCAGCCCCGTTACAGTAATAGTCCCTCACAAGCAGCAGCAGCATCCTACTGCGCTCTGGAGGCTTGACGCCGCTGCCGCTTCTCTGCAGACTCTTATTACCCTCTTGTTCATTGTTACTGGATGAGTGGGTTGACCCGTAGCAAAAAAAAAAAGGGGAAACCAGTTCAGACAAGAGGCTGCTGGCTGGAATAGGCTCCATTAGCGTGCATACATATTACATTACATACACACACATGCTAAGACATACAGAGATACAGTCTGGGAAAACATACCTAGACTTGTGCGTAACATGCCTCAGTTTGGCACCTCGAAACACAAGGGACGTCCACTGCCCAGACACACAGAGGAGCAGCCAGAACGCTACAAACAATTAGCTGCGTTTGCTCTGCCCAGCCCACAAAGCAGCCAAAATGAATTAAAAGCACTAAACTAGCCACTCGCCGATAGTTTGTATATCAAAGAGCTACACGTCACAGCTGCTTGACACAAAAGCAACAAAGACGGGACTTTACTCTTGCTACAGCCACGAACTATCTCACATACCGGGCTAGCGCAACGGTATGTGTCTGCCGCCACGTGACATCAGGGGTCGGAGGGTCAGGTGGGACGAGCAGAATGCAGAGAGAACGCTTTTATAGTGGAGCGAGAAGGCGGGGGGGGGACGCGCATCATCCGCACCACGCACAGGCAAAGCAATAACATTTTCATCAGACGAGAAGATGGCGCGTCCTCTACCAGAAACATTTGCTTAGGTGCACTTCAAATACAAGTACTACGACATGAAACACAACATCTATTTATGATCTGTAACTCGCAGCTCAGTGGCCGCACAAGCATGTTTTCCCATAGAGCTGCCCCGGTTGGTTGAGCTGATTATCTTCTCATCCAGTATAGATTAGATTTACCCAAGATGCCCTTCGTGACATAACCCTCTCCATTGATCTCAATGTTGGGTTGGAGCAGAAAGCGCAGTGGTTGCATCAATTCTTTATTCCAACCAATCTACACAGTACTTACATTCATTTCAAATATGTTTTATCTTTTGTTCTACATGACTATGTTTTGAGGCCAAGAAAGTGTCACATGGGCAGATTTTAGAGGTACTTCGCTCTAGATAAACAGCCCGTGACGGCAGCCAAGTTCGGGCAAGGGAGAATAAGTTAAGAGAAAGCTTCAGTGGACTGTCAATGGGCAATAACTCACATATACAAAATACATTCGGGGCAAGGTACTTTGAAGAAAACAATCTGGGCAAATGGCATTGGAAAGTCTCCATAGCATAAAGGTGGGAGCTCCCTCACTGTGGAGCTGGGGACTGGTGCCTGGAGCTGTTACAAAGCCGATTTTCAGGACTGTCAAGACAATTTCAGGAAACTGCTTTATTTATGCTAAGTTTCAGTCCATTGGAAAGGACCTGGATGGACATTTAAACTGTGTGGCTCTGCTCCATGCTCCCGAGATTTAATTGGTGGTAACAACACACTGCGTTTCCCTATTTCCAGTGGGTGTACTTGGGTCTACAGGGGGTTGAAATAATTTGTTTGAGCAGAAAAGTAAAAGAAAAAAACAAAAAAAAGGTTGCTGGTTTATTTTTGCATCAGTTGTAAACTATTTAATTTGCCAAATATGGAAGTCACATTTGTTTTATTTATTCTCCTTGGGTTTTTTTCTCATTCAGATGTTGCCACAGACAATCAGCTGCCTCCTGGTGTGTAATGGTGCACAGATTTGCCGTAGTGTTTGGATACTGAATTGTGCCAGTTTTCACCCAGATGTGAAAAATGCGCAGTTAATTTAGAAAGCTGTTGTGAAAATGTCATTTAAAGGTTCTATATTAAGCAAAATGGACCCTTGTGAGCTTTAAGGTGTGTTATAATGTTGTTACCTTCTCAAAAACAGACCTGGAGTTGTGTTTTGTTTCATTCACACATGTTTGAATTATCTTTTATTGTAGGTCTGTCTACATTTCCAAACCTGATAATACTCTACCACTTTGCAGGGCGGTCCTAGCTTTCAATGTGGCCCTAAGCTGAATTTGTCTCTGGGGGCCCTTGACAGCAGATGTATCCTGGCTCAACTATTGGTGATTCACATTTGACACATTCTGACTCTGCTCTCATCACCTTGACCAGTTGTATTTGTGTTTATCAGACCAACATCAGACTGAAAACATCCAGAATGTCACAACTACAATAGTCACAAGAACATAACACAAACATATAAGGGGAGGTCAAGATTTTTTTTAAATTCTAGACGTTTTTTCTTTGTTTCTAGTGGATTTTAATGTGTTCCAGTTGGCGACAGTGGACTTACATTTACATTATAAAGCATCCTTGAACCTTCCTAATCGTTTAGAGGGATATTTAGGCTGCTGTAAACACACAAGCCCTGTGTCAATAAAACTTGATGTATTATATTATTTTCAATATAAATGTATGGGCTCTTGTGGGCCCCCTGGTGGCCTCAGGGCCCTAAGCAGTTGTTAGTCTGCTCATTAACTGGGCGGGCCCTGCACACACTGTGATGTCATGTAGTGGTATTTTTCAAGTTAACAGCTATTTTTTTTTTATCTTTAGTTCATTACAGATCGGCAGTTCCAGGAGTCAGATTATCCAGATGATTCTAGTGAAGGTGTGTGTGGAGTTGAAAAACATGGTGGGGCACTTTCTGTATAAACACATGATGACATCACAAGGTGGAACAGAGCGTTTTGAAGAGTGTTTGAAAGCAAAACTCAGCCTAAATATGCAGGGCTTGTGTGTTAAAACATGTGTGAATGAAACAAAACACACACTCCAGGTCTGTTTGTGACCGAGGAAACAACATTAGAACATGGATCAGAAAGTAGCGTAGTATGGGCCCTTTACAGGTCAGTATTTATGATTTGTTTTGAATGTCTCTTTTGGCACGTTCTCACGCTCGTGTGATCATGTGCATGGAATAAGTTGACCAAACTGAACTATTACATGGTCCTCTTGGGTGTTAAGACAATAACTATGGCGTTTAATGTGCTAAGCTAACTCCATTTTTCACACTCTATTAAAGCAGTTCTCATTTGACATGCTCGGGCACCCCCATGTTGTAAAGAGAACAATTCAAAGTTCAGTCCCTTCTGATTAAATGATAATTACCATTAATCAACTTTGGTATATATGTTTTGATTCGTCTGCGCGTTTTATTAATCACAAAGTCACTGCAGAGACGTGCAAACGAGCTAATTAGGAGCAAAGATCCAATTGACAATGAAGGCGAGGAGGTAATCTATCACGATGCAAATGAGTACCGTAATAAGACTAATAATAGCGCTACTACTTTGTCATTTGGGAGTGCGAAGAGAGAGCGGCCCGTGTGTTTGCCAGGTGCTGCTCACTCATCGCACACATCCTCCATCTTTGAAAATGCCAAAAAGTGGGCGGGGTTTGATCAAAAAGCACACTGCATAATCCAAAAAAAACTTCCAAAAAACAACATTTGGCAAGTAACCTATTGAGTCACTGAAACGCTACACCCCTCCTTTCCCGGTTACATTCAAAATAGCTGTATTCTTATTCGAGCTACCTTCTATTTAAAAGCATTTTTCTCCAAGGCTCCAAGGGATACAGTGGGGTGTAAAAGGGGGGCGGTAGGAGGAATCAGATTTCTAATTATGAACAAACACATTGATCGGATTCGTAACGACTGCCGCGTCTCACGTCCACCTTTAAAACCAATCTATAGACCTCTCTCAGAGACTATTAGGCATCTGGGCCATTGCCTTCCCAGAGCACCGATAACCAGCACACAATCCACAGGGGCGAAAGCTTGTGGTGTGGGTTTAAAGTCGAGAAATAAAGGAATTTGAGAATGCAATTTCCTTTAAAAACACAACAGTGAGTGACGCATTACGCTAAAGATGATTTCGCTGCAAACTATAAAGTCACTGCAAACAAGTTGGGAGTGAATCTTGGAGTTGTTTTTATTTGGCGATAGAGCAGTGTTTAATGCTGCTACACAGATAATGAGCCTGCAATTATAAGCAAATGTAATAGTTCTGTTTGTGGCCTCCTAACGTCTAACTGTTGTACCAAGTCACTTTAAACAGTAGCAAATAAAGGAGCTGCAAATCGTGCCGTTATTTGGATTATGTGTCTCAGCCCTGTGCTGCTGCTGAACATTTTTAGATGCTGCTGGTGCCATCCGAAAATGGATTTTTTAAAAGTTAATGCTATTTATTTATTCACTTTTTATACACTGTTGATCTGCTGAGGCCCAGACAATATGAGATTTACTCTTCCCTTTTTTTTAAATTGCTCATTTTCCAATCCAATTATTTTTTTGTGTGTGAAC